>OFHS01000447.1:0-30133 GCA_900245855.1 Calvadosia cruxmelitensis
CAGAAAGTGTTAATAGCAAGTAATTTGGTTACATGATATGATCATGGGTCATTCCTTAAGCACAAATGTGCTTGTTTGTTCGGGAGACTTAAGAGTTAAAATAGTTTTGTAGTTATACAAGTAAAATTAGCATATATTTGCTGAGCTGAAAAGTTGGGTAGCAATGGAAGTAATCAGAGGAGAAAAGTGAAAAGAAAAGTGAAAGAAAAAATCATAGACTACAGATGTAGCAACTTTTAGGAGTGCAGTGTAAGTAATAGTTGTGCAAGTAATGTATGTTATACACTTATGTCATTGCGTGTATAGCCGAAATAGTCGCATGCATTGTCTACTTGACTCCTTTTTAGGTTCTTCAGACAATTATTATATATAATTATTGTAATATTTAAAATAATGTNGGTGATATCAGGCCATATCACATAGAAAACCGTGTGATAACTGTTCAATAACACATAGCTCTTAGCCAATCAGATTGCGGGAATCCAAAATGTTATGTTATAAAAAACATTAGCCTTGCCATCCAACGCGGCAACGCAAACATCGGCGATAGGCACCTTTGGAGATACCGATAGCCTCATGTGTGATTAAATAATTAATTAGGTTTGTCACGTAGCATATTCTTTAATTTAGTTTCTTTTAGATATGTTTTAGATAATGCCTTTTTAACTTCAGTCATTTTAATTGCTGTACGGTTAAAACAAATACGCGATATAATTCTTAGTTCAAAAGAACATGTAGCCACATGCCTGAGTATTTTAATGTCAATTTAAAGCTTCTGTGTCTGCAATGAAAATGTTTTTCGGTATTTGCATAATTAAACTTGTTTTTGTAAGAGTCACTTGCGTTTATTTAGTTCATAAATTATAAAATCAACTGAGCTACATTGCTTATTTACATCGAGACGAATATCAATAAAACATACGGTTAAATGCCGATCAAGGGCAAGAAAGATAACACATTAAGGTCAGTATGTTCTAAAAAACGCTTGAACTAAAAGTTTAATACTTATGATTGGGAAGAATCAACTACCTGGAAATATTCTTGCCAGACTAAAGAAGCCATGGGAGAAACAAGTTGTACCGTCATTGTCGGTAAGTTCTTTCCAATTTAGTTTCATTTGAAACCATTCTGAATCAACATACTATAGATCTATGGTGTAGACCACTAAAAATCAGAGATAGCTTACAGAATGAATGAATTGTCCTTTCCTACTTAGGCACTGTAATCATGTGGATAACCTCGTTGTACCCTCATATAGCATAATTATTATTTCAGTACTTTGATTGACAATTGTATCTAGTATAAAAACATTTACCCAATATACCCATTCACAAAATTATGTATGAGTATGAGTATCTATTTAGACCATATCATAAACGTAATACTGAACAATTGGATACNCAGAAAGTGTTAATAGCAAGTAATTTGGTTACATGATATGATCATGGGTCATTCCTTAAGCACAAATTTGCTTGTTTGTTCGGGAGACTTAAGAGTTAAAATAGTTTTGTAGTTAGACAAGTAAAATTAGCATATATTTGCTGAGCTGAAAAGTTGGGTAGCAATGGAAGTAATCAGAGGAGAAAAGTGAAAAGAAAAGTGAAAGAAAAAATCATATACTACAGATGTAGCAACTTTTAGGAGTGCAGTGTAAGTAATAGTTGTGTAAGTAATGTATGTTATACACTTATGTCATTGCGTGTATAGCCGAAATAGTCGCATGCATTGTCTACTTGACTCCTTTTTAGGTTCTTCAGACAATTATTATATATAATTATTGCAATATTTAAAATAATGTTTGCTTTGCTTCGCAAATGAGTATGAGTATAAGTATGAGTATATATTTAGAACATATCGTAAACGAAATACAAAATAATTCGCCATGCGCAGTCCCAATGCATTTCGGTATATACATGCGTTGACCTCTGCCAAAGGTGAAGATGCCAGAAAAATGCTTTGTTTGAAACGCAATCAGCCGTACTCCTGTCAATGATGGTTAATTTCATTGATTGTTCTTGGTTGTCAAAATTGTAGATTTCAGCTCAAAACCACGTGCCTAAAACATTTGTATCCCGTCATGCATTGGTACTGCGCATGGCGAATTGAATATAGAAAGTGTGAATAGCAAGAAAATTGGTTACATGATATGATCATGGGCTATCCCTTAAGCACAAGTTTGCTTGTTTGTTCGGAAGACCCAAAATGACATTTTGAACTTTGATTGTTCCGGTTAAAGGATCTCAACAAGGCGACCCACTGAGATGAGCTCAGACTGCCGTTGACAATCAATTATTCGAATGTTGTGATTATAGTTATGATTAAGTTTATACATTCCGTGAGTGGTTGTGAAATAAAAGCAACATTGATGCGGCTAGAAGCCATACAGTATTGCATCATATACCTACAATCTACAACTATTCTGTTTCAAGGTTATTTAACTTAGATGCACCTGTTTAATTTGTATGCCAATGTCATTGTGGCAGATATCTGACATAGGGTAAGATCTTAACAGCAACCTTTGCATGTATAAGATTTGGCCTTGCTAAAGAAATAGACGAACTGCATCCATCCTAATCGTAAAATCTCCTGCTGCATTTAAGAGGGATATATTGATCATCTCAGTCAAAATTCATTGATAGCTCTTGATAAACAACGAACTTGAGTCGTTATGAGAGAAGACAGCCGTGTGTTTCTGGTTTAGTGGTAAATCCTATTTCTAATGTACATTTAAAGAGCTTTATGAACCAGGCTATGTAGTATACTCACCAGGATATGGAGATATCCAGATTGGAATATTACGATCTCAAGTGCTGTGACATATCCTTCTTCCTCAACACGCAATGAAGGCAGAATTATCGTGCCATTTAAAGGGCTGTCAATAGTTCTTTTAAGCAGCATCAAAATGAACGGCATGGAGAGAGAGTATGTTGTTGTACCTATATATGCATAGATACATAGATTGATATAACGTATTTGGAAATGAATTTATTGAAAGTAATACAATTGAAAAATTATTTTAATTAAGGCGAAAATGATGGCTGCTTGGAAGTACTGTATATGTGAAGCGGATATATACAATCAACTAGTAGCCAATTCAACTCTTCGAAACATGATATCTTACATTTCAACATTGAGGATTTTAGAATTGGTTGCTGAGACAAGATTCTAGCTGGAGTAAAATACATCCAACAGTGAGCGGATTACCATCTATACGTAAATGATGGTAACTTCATAGACTTAGTCACATACATGTATAAGGTCAAACCAATACGTATTCTATTACACTGAAAAAACATATTCTAGACCAGAATTGTTTCTTGTTTCAAGTATCAATTTTCTTAAAATAAGACTTGGTCTTTGGAAGAACAATAGCAATATTCATATTTGGCTTAGTATTTTATGGCTTACAGCGTGGACAAGTAATTGTTCACTAGATTTAAGAACAATATTCCTTGAAATGAGAAAGTTTGTTCTTAAAATGGGGATAATATTTTTTGCAGTGTAGGGTATTCATTGTTGTGCAAAAGGTGCCTGTGATGAATCAAACACAGTTCAAAATACGATGTTTAGTTCTAAAGTTATTTATTTTAATGTTGAGCCGATGGCAATGCACCTTAATGCATTCAACATAAAATTTACGAAGGACTAATTAAAATTAATATAGCCTACGATTTCACTAGATAATCAAGTTAAAAATATCATTCAGACTTGCAGGATGTGGAAATAAACCCAAGACAGATTACAGTATTGCTGCGTAGGATGGCACACTGAAAAAATATTTTCTAGACAAGAATGGTTTTCTTGTTTCAAGTATCATTTTTTTAAAAATACGACTTGGTTGGTGGAAGAACAATCGCAATATTCATATTTGGCTAGACTTATTTGGCCTTATACAGCGTGGACAAGTATTTGTTTACTAGATTTGAGAACAATATGTCTTGAAATGATAAATTTTGTTCTTAAAATGAGAACACTATTTTTGCAGTGCAGTTATTCTCTGCAATTGATAGCAACGGGCTTTTGACATGCTTTGCATGTTCTACACTTACTTGTAAATGCAGTTTCTACTTGATGCGAAGTCGCAATTGGTAAATCAGCTATCGTCATTGAAACTGTCACATCCGAACCACTGAGTATCAGTAATGGGCAGTCTGCCTCTATGCCAGTTTCGAAAACCAAAGGTTCAGGACAGGCTAGCATTGCTGTAATTCTATCAATCACTGTGACTTCCTGTGTCGTAACGACGGGAAGAGAGAAGCGATTTGTTGCAGTAGCGGTCATCCTGTATGATCCAGGATTTGTGTAGACGTGCTTGAAACGATTGTTACTCTGAGGCTGAAATCGTGGAGATTTGTCACCAAAGTCAACGTCATAATCAGGGGATGTTAGAGAACCTAGAAACAACGGAGTATAGTTTAAACATTATAATCCATTCATGCAAGAAATCCTTCGCAACGTATTTATTATAATATTATCTGTATAAGTACCGCTAATCTAAATTGTGTTCATAATTACACTTTGCTTTTGTAAGTAGTCAGAAAATGGCTATTACTTGACACTTACTCTCGCCTTTATGTTGCGACATGATTTACTGATCAGCTATGACCAACAGCATTGAGGGACCATCATGGTGTGACCCTCACAAAGTGAAACAATATATAGAATAAAATTGTGTTAGCCAGTGATCTGTATAAGGGAATAATTTTACTATGTCCCTTGTCTGATGGCGTAAGACACGCTTATTGTATTGCTTTACATCAAAGATTGATTGCTATTCAGTTATGACTGGATCCGGTACTTAGTAGGTTATGTGCTACCTGCGAACGAGACCTGATGCCCTAGATATCCGTATAGTCTGTGCAGCAATACATAAATTTCATTCCGAGAACATGGTCCATTCTGTAGAAAACTCATGAGTTGATTTAACCCTGATTTTCTCCGACATGGCTGCAATTAAGCTAGCGACCTTCTGAAGCCATCCGAGTGCCATGGTAATAATAATAATATAGACGGTCCTCTACATGAGGAGGCCGTCCCTCTTCCTGTTAATGCACTTACTACATAAACTACGCCATAAATCATGGTCAGACGGTCGAGTGCCATGGTGGTGGGTTCAAAATTACCCTCCACATAGCTTTAAACTCAAAGCCACAGGGTAGAATCTCATATCGAAACTCATGATTGAAATTATGAGTTGGAATCTTTATCCTGTACGTTTCCTATTGATTTAGTGAAGGGTGGTACCAGAAATGGCCTCAAAGCACACTAAATAAAGATGCAAGAAATATGCTACGTAAGGTTTAAAGCACCTTTCTTATACATTTGGTTCGCAGAGAGATAACTGCAGCCAAAGGAGACTCACCGGATCCTAATGTCAGTTGAACTTCAAAAATTTCTCGTGCAAAGACAACCATCGGTAATTGGAATTTTAGATCGTCAAGGGCGGATGAGGTATCAAACACTTCAATATACATTACATCATCGTAGCCATCGTCATTCATGAAGTAATTTGTACGGTTTATCCTGAGCAAGCAATGCAGATCTTTAACTGCCGGATGCCAAACTGGAACGCTATCCGAGCAACTACATCCACTCAAGATGTCGACAATTGCAAACATGAAAATCTTGACCAGATTACGTTGCACTTGGTAACAGAACGAGGTGCATTCCTTTTTCAAATCAGCAATTGCAATATTTCCATCAGGCCATCGCCACCGTGCCGTTCCGTTCGTATATAAATTGGAATTCATACGATAGCACGCCAACTGCCATATGGCAGCAGAACCTGAATCGTAGAAAGTTTTAGTAGAAACATAATTAACGAGAATAACTATTACTTCTAAACACTTGCCTATTGTTAAATGTAGTTTACTGAAAATATAGCTTAACAGTAATTACTAATTATCGTATTGAAACATTGAATCAGAGGGGAAAGGAGCGGGAAGCGATTGATCTGACAAGGTTTAGCAGTTTCCTGTAAGAGGGTTTAATTGGTCAAGAAGGACGAGGCTTGCAAGACCAGAAATAATGAAATTTCAGGGGAAACGGATTAATGCTCCGTTTAACCATCAACAGTACTATTTAATAACCCCATGGTTCCCCAGCCAAAGGTCATTCTATTTATTGCGAGAAGAGATGGCATAGAGCATGCGAAGGTAAAGTTAGTTGATTTAGACAAAATCAAATGTAACTTCCAAACATGGAGGGTATTCGAGCTTTAGATGACAACAAAAATTCATTTATGTAGAAATGGACACAATGACGTAATTTCTAATCTGAGCTATGAGATATAAATCTTGCGGTACGTCTAGGGCTTCATTTACTACAGTGTTATACAGACTGAGCTACGAAAATCTCCAGACGATGGAATAGTTAAATCCGGAAAGTTGACTATGATGATCGCAGGCTTCGAAATGCGGAAGCAGAAGCAAAATGATTACGAGGCTATGCTCGTTTTAATGTCACAGTTCACGTTGAGTGAAACTGCCTCGCCTTGGGAGTTGGTTTTTGTGTGACTATACAGTAAGATTGTTATTTTGCCACCATGCCATGATACATGCTGCCTTTGGCTTTGTTCTCATAGATTGAGCCTACCAAATTATCAGCACAGTTAGATACCAACAGCGTGTTGCAGGTTTCTGGCATGAAGACAGTACCAGATCATAACGTATAGATAAAAAGCTTGTTTAACGAAAACAATGGAACATTTAAAACAAGCCGAATCCGATCATGGCAATATTCTGTCTTTCTGAAGTATAACTCAGAACAGAATTAGGCGGTAGTAGCTTACTAACATTGGATATTTAAAACTGTGGTTATATGCTTACCAAAATCACATGTTGGCACAGGAGATTTGCAAGATTTTGATCCTTTGATTACTATCTTTCCAGAGCAAAACGTTGTGCACTTCCTTGTCCTATATCTCTTCCCATTTCCACATGTTACACTGCAGGAACTCCATAATGACCAAGCCGTATACACTGAAACGTGAAGCAGCGATCATAGATTTTGATAAATATAAAGCAAGCCAGCTAAGTTCATTTCAAGGACTGTTGCCTCAGTTGTATTCATGGGTAAAATGTAAATGCTGTCTGCAATCTACAAGGAGAACCCAATAAGCTAATGACCTCCCTCTTGGAGTATTCCACAAGTAGGACACAATAATATCCGGCTAACACTATGAACGAGTAAACCGTGAAAACGTCGTGAAAATTTCACTGGATTTTCACGGTTTCGAAATGTTGAACTTTGTGCTTACCGATTTTCACGATGTTTTCATAACACTTCGAAAATTCGCGCAAATCCTTCGCATTATTCTCAAAGTTATTATATTTAAATACAAATACTAATTAAAAAAGACACACTATTACGATCATTCAACTTTGGCAAATGTGCTGCGTATGCTTTCGACATTTCCGCGCTGCATCCTTCACATTGTTTCCAAGTTCGTCGACAAATTCACGGACTATTTATGGAGTTTTCAAGGCATTTTCACGGTTTTCACGTTCATAGTGTAATCCTTCCGTTGACTAGACCTGGAGTCGAACCAGGGACGCCTGATTGGTAATCATTCCTCTTAAGTCATAGACCTTACAAACTAGCATCCATATCAAGAACTGACGTTTTTAATTTGAAATTCCACATTATGATCTATTTCTTCACAGTGATCATTTAACAGCAGCAACTGGGGTGATGTTAACACCTATCTTGAGCTACAATTTTAAGTAAATCCTAAAGGTCAGTATTTTTAGCTTTCAATTACAAGAACTATTGATTGATGAAGTCTACTTCTTTTATAATTTGCTACTTGAACATTTACATTATGTAATACCTTTATCACAAACTACCGTAATTACTGATCTCAGAACGTAGCTTATACTAACTGTAACTAGCAACCTTTTCAAAGCTACGATTGTTCTACGGTTGAGGCGTAGCGTGAAAAAAGCGATAGCTCAGACTGGGAATGAGCGAGATTTGCTCCTTGCTTTAAGTTGGCACGAAAAGTGCAGCAAATTATGATGCAATATGGCCACAAGATTTGTTTACCCGAAGGGTTCTTGCTCAATTTATGCTTAACTTTTGGTACTGCTTTGTGTATTGGTAGATTTTGCAGCAAGTAAATCGTGTAAAAGACTGCAGCAACTGTTCTCTTTTCCCTTTTTTTGCTCGAGATACTACATTTTATGCCAGCCAAGAAGATACTTTCAGTGTCTCAATTCCATCCGATAGAGCATTTTTCAACGTGAAATATGCTTCAGATGGTTCAAATTTCAGCAAAAATTAATAGCAAACAAACCAGAAAGGAACGTTCTGTTACAACAGAAAAAGAGAGTACATGTGGATAAAGTGGGATTCTGAATTTTAAGCAACATCGGCAAACGTAAATAAATGGAGCTGCCGAATATGATACAATCTCAAAAAAGTAGTTTCAAAAGTAAACGTTATAGATATTTACTTTTCTAGTAACTTATGAAGATTATCAAAAGAACAGTTTTTCTATAAAATGCTTGACAGATTATTTAAAGATTTTTAGGAGTATAGCTTTTGATTGACAAATATGAATGACAAATCTGAACGATGGAAATGAAATTTAAGTATTTAAAATCACGTAGAATTCCAAATGCTATTACGCAGTCAACGAGACGGTGAAGGTCCGGCGATGTGATGAGAAAAATAGATAACATTCCTTTTAAATGAGATATGTGTAGTCACATTGCTGTAATTAACCAGGTTTCATTATGGATGTACAGTGTAACCCGCTTAAGCGCAATAGTAATTTGTCAACGATATCCTTTGCTCTTATTATGAATTGTGCTTATCAGGAATCGGTTAAGAGAGTTTGTACTGTACGCATTAATTCGGTACATAGCAAAAATAATGTTTGCAGATAAACGGGTTTTTCGCTTATCCGATTTGCGCTTAAACGGGTTATACTGTAATCATTTATGACACTTTTGACTCTGTTTTATGAGGTAGCGGCCACAATAAGCATGATGTAACCAACTAAGTATCATACACATCAGATCTGTCAGTTCTGCTTGTGATTTTGCATTTTATTATTGAAATAATGATAAAGCATAATTATTATGACTGTAATTAATACTCATTTACCACTTGTCATAATTAAAATTCCATTAAAGAATGTGGGACTGCATTATAGTAATTTCCAGTTTGAGTGTTACCTGGGGGACAATTGACATAGCATGGTTCTCTTTCAACTACTTCTCCATGACAATTGTTCTCTGGGAAACATTTCAAAGCTCTTTTCCTCTGTCCAAGTCCACAATTTACTTGACAAGGTGAAAATGGCGCCCAATCTGTAAAAACTGAAACATAAAAGTTTGAAAGTATTAGGCCACTCAGTATATAACTAAATTTCATCTTCATCATCAATCAATATATATTTGTTCTCGCATTCAACTGAACACATGCAACCAGTTGCCAATTGCTGGCACATTTTATGGAATGAAGAGTTTTCAGATTTTCAATAAAAATGGTTAAAAACAGCAAAAACAGACGGTTTAGATCAATTAAAGAGCCATGCGTTGAAATAAAAAGAGATATAAAAGGAGACAAAAAAGCAAATTATAAAGGTCGCAATCAGAATAGCTATTGTCTACCATTGCTTCAATCTATTACTTTTGTCAGGTTGACATCATTGGTTCATTTTTCAAAAACGCTGTTTTTAGAAATGTGAAACAAACAAGATAAGATTCTCCTTCATTTTGTCAGACCTATTTAGGATAGATCCAGAAATTATAAAAAACACACACAAATATCTCATGGTATTTTCCTCTCGCAATCAAAATGGGAAATTTACAGGGAAGGCAGAACCAGCAAATTGGAAAATGCCAAACCATGTATCGAAGTAGCTCATAATGTTTTCAGCTGATGTCTGATCAGACAGTGTCTGTTTAAAAGGCTCTCCTTCTGGATAGTTCATCGCATCATTACCATCAAATCACATCGAGAATATCGGTCTCATACTAGATCAACAGTCAAGCAAAAAAGATTGAATAGAAATGTTTATCCCGAACATATTTCTTAGCGATTCAGGAAGAAAACGCCAAATGTATTGTAGGAATCTTTCGTAAACTTCAATCTAGTAGTGGCTAATATAGTTTAACCCGCTTAAGCGCAAATCGGATAAGCGAAAAACCCGTTTATCTGCAAACAATTTGCTATGTACCGAATTAATGCGTACAGTACAAACTCTCTTAACCGATTCCTGATAAGCAAAATTCATAATAAGAGCAAAGGATATCGTTGGCAAATTACTATTGCGCTTAAGCGGGTTACACTGTATACGTCCGGCAAGGCATCGTGAATAATCTCAGGTGTAATCAACAGTCGTCAATTCATCATCATCATCATTATCAGTTGTAGAACTGTAACTGGACTGTAATAGAGGCACATCATAACAAGACGGCGCTGTAAAGGCTTGGGTTGAAGTTTTTGTGCTTTATGGGTCTTCTTAAATCAGACTTATCTCTGCTGTAACTACGGTTACCGTCTGTCTTGCTTGTATTCAGTGCACTGTCCTTTATGACGTCACTGTTATTAGAATGACACCTGATACGTCTGAGAATGCTCTCAATCAGGGCCCTACAAGGTTTACAAAAGCGATTATTTATTTTGTGACATCCTTTCAAGCTACAAGGTGTACAAAAACGATTATTTATTTTGTGACATCCTTTCAAGCTACTTGGAGTGTGATTGACTTATGGAATAACTGTATGACGTGAAATCCAGATCAAACTGCTGTAGTTATTGTCATTGCACAAATCAAACATTCACAAAGATGGGCCATTTCATGTATCAGCAGAATGTTTACAATAGAATAATCTATTACTTCTGACTGGTTTGCCTAGCATGACTGACTGAGGTTTTGGTTTAACGTACATTGAAGCTTAGGATGTAGAGAGACAATCGATAAGATAAAAACTACATTCTTCACCGTTGTATTACTCAATTCCTCAACCTAAACACGGCATGCAATGCGTGAGAACCTTCGATTCTATTCTAAGTTATATTCATGGTCACATAATTAGCAGTGATTACATGTAATATAATTATGTATATAATATGATAACATTGCAGATAGAAGGAGAAGAATGGGATGAACCAACTGTAATGGAATAATGAAGTAACTAAAATGCGACAATAAATCTTCTAAATATTCGTTCTTTAGTTATAATACAGAAAGATAATCGAGGATTTCACGTCTGGCAGAGTTAAACAAGCATAGCATCGTTGACGTACCTATTTCATATTTGCATAGGAATCCATCTGCTCCTGTTGCACAATCTAATGTACCCCATTCTCCACTTTTGTCTACGATTGTACATCTGTCAGATGCTGTCCTTCCTAGTGGGTAGGGAGTATAATCACTTAGAGAACCAGCCAGCCAGCTTTCAACTCCGTTGTGTGAAGCAACTAGCCCAATGTAATACAACTTAGCCAGTGGCACGAGACTTGCAGCGAAGTTACTTTCCTGTTCGTTATTGATACTTGCCACATTTGCTCCATCTTCCTTGCACGTGTCTTTTGCGTGTTCTATTGTGAGTCCTGGACCGCCTACCATTGCCCGCCAACAAGACATATTATTTAGGATATAATTATCATCGCAGCTGAATGTCACATCACCTGAAATGGTAATCAACAGGGAGAGTTATCAGTGGAGGAAACAAACTATATACAGTCATGTATACAATACGACCCTCTTAAGGACTAAGTTCTGCCTCGATGCATTATACAATTCAGGCTTCGTAGTTTTTTTTCTGTCAAGTTGAATGACACCAGACAATTGTTTTATTTGAAACACATTCAACCTTAGTTACTCTTTTCTATGATGAATTATTTCAAGGATTATCATGCCTGTTAAACGTTATTTTATAACTATTCAGAATAATCTAGCACAAGTACAAATATCAGATACATGTGACTGTAGTTGCTTCAATCGGAAAATGCATCCGAATCGCATTTAGCTAATAACTATTACTATCCAACGAAACTTATATACTGCAAAATCGAACGTAATATTTTTAGTGTAATGCGTGTTTTTAATATTAGAAATTTTGCTTATCGCAGATATTTCTCGTCAATATTGCAAGACAAATTCCTGAATTTAAAACTAACAATCAAAGTGAAGTTGTATGGAATATCATGTATTTCTAAAATTACTAATATTGGCCTCAGTTTGTTATTGAGACCAGGATTATACAACACTGGATAGAGCACAGGATAAAATATCGAAAAGACGTGTTTCGTCTCTGCCAGAGTGAAGTCACTGCGACGCTCGGCTAATATCGAATTTAAATCGAATCATATAATCGAACGGTAGATTCCATTGTTCAACGATATTGGCGGTTTGAAGATGAAAGTAAACAAGTCAATTTGTCAATAGTAGAGAGATGCACTAAGATAATAGACAGTGTGGATATGCACAAATAAACTCACAGCTCATATCGTATAGTTCCTGAAGTTTGCATGTGGTATTAAATCATGTTAACACATTCAGACCAACTTTCTCTCCACTGAATAAATTTTCGACCAAAACGAGCATCTCTTTAGAAATTATAGAACCATCGTCATTTCATCGACTGCATAAGAGCAGGGCATGCCATGCACAGAAAATCACAGCATCGCAGTAAAATTCCACAGTCACGCATAACATAACGCATATTCAGTATTAGATATACACGACAGTAGTAGTTAGATATATTAATGAACTTGTTACTACAATATATTTTAATGTAAAGTTATTATAGCCTATCATAATTTCACCTATCATCTATAGTGGCAACATGAGAGGAATAGATTTTTCCTCCTGCTTACATACTTTGAGAATGTTGGCTGCAGTTTTCCTGCTGAATACCATCAAACATACAATCATCAATCTTATGACATGTCATTGTTCTTTGTCGTATGCCAGTATTGCATTGTTGAAAGCAATCACTCCAATGAGACCAGTCCAGTAACTCTGTAATGACAAGCAGAAGGTTTCGGAGAGTTCAATCACAGCTAGAACGGTAGACATGGCATATCATTATGTCAAAAAATCAATCAGTTTTGACAATACTGAACTGTATATCATGCCTAAAGCGCGTAAAAGTGAACAATAAGTATTTTGTTGAATATCGCCGACTTGAACACAACTTCATACTTAAATTTCAAGTATCGGATACTTGAAATTTAAGTATGCAGTTTTGTTCAAGTCGTCAAACAATAATGCCACTCTTTCAGCAGTGCTCTCAGTATCCAGAAAGATGTCAATGTCCTCACACATAAACACAGATCAGTATGTAGCTACCTCTGCATCTGAAGTCTTGGAACAAATGGCTAACAATTTGAATGAGGATTTACATTTAATCTGGGACTTGACCTCAGCCACGCTACATATGAACACCCCATAACAAGGCAACCGGTAGGGAGCAAGGAAAACCATTTCCCTGTAATATACGTTTGGAGTTTATGACTGAATCCCTCAAATCTGTGATGTCTGATTCGTGGTCAGTCTAAACTATTAAATGTCCTCATTGTGTAGTCACTTTATCGTACGAATAGATAGCCTTCTAATCCAGTAATTGTCCTTTTGGTGTCAGCAATCCATCTTTGTATTCTACGCTGTGCACCACGAAGTATAGAGACATGGCACTAGCGAGGATATGACTGCATACTACTAGGAACTCTGCTATCTGTCACTGACGTGGGACCAGAAACATGTCTATCAAATACATGTACAGTATGTGAAATGCGAAAGCCTGCTTTTTGTCTTCCACAAATCAGTTTAACATGGGCTTGTAATTTGGTCAAGGACTACTCTTTATTATCGTTTCATTTTAATGTTCAATGTGTTTGTCAACAGTACTGATAATGGTAACAGCTCCATTTTGCTCGCCAGAGCAGTATAGACAAACGTATACGAGAATAAATAAAAGTTTCCTTCGTAATCAACATGAGCTGTCACCCGTTTTACATTTTGATGAAGTAGAAGAAAGTAATATGAATACAAGGAGCTTACTATAAATTAGCAAAACTATAAAGCAAGCTTCATAATACTTAATGTCAAATTGAACATGTAGGAAAAAGCAAACGTGGTAAATATCTACATAACTAAATTAGACAGAGTTTTCCACTATTTCATTACAGTATCGTGGTAAGAATCTTTGAGCGGTTTTCTTAAAGCCTCACGCTTTCTAGTAGGCAACATACTGTTGATTGTTTCCAATGTCTTATGTATTCGATGTGATCCGAAACCTTCCAGACTGTCTTTTCTTGCGAAATCTTCTTGCTGCTTCCTCGATTTTTTGCCACGTAAGTGCAGGTAGTTCGATTTAAAGGTCATTCAGTTTTGCTTAAGTCTCTGTTTATTATTTATAAAGTTGTTTGAATTGCATTCGACACGTAATATATCACGTGCATATCTTACGATGCAAGACTGAAATTGGGATCCCTCTCTCGAATTATGAACGCTAAAAATAAGTTCCCTGACTTTCACTTCTTGTGCTCGATCGAATCGACAATTCTATAGATAATTTTGGATGAGATTAGTGCTGCCTTTGCGGGATATTTGTGCTTTTCATTCGATGCAAGCAGTTGATGGTTGATCAAGTGAAATACTTTAAAATGCTTTGGAGAGGTTGAGGAGACCGCTACCACCCACAGCTTTCTGTTTGCAGCTATTAGACAGCCTTGAGTGAGTAATGAGTTGTCAGAACTGCGTTATATTCTACATTCAAGAACGTGTTCTGAAAGAATCTTGTCAAAGTAGTAGAGAAGCTGGATTGATAGAACAGTCTCGAATATCAGAATTCTTGAATTTGAATTCTCAGAATCGTGATTGTCAGGCAATTTTTTTTGGAACTTGTACTTCCTGTCTTGGAAATTGCTCATATTACTTGAGACTGATGTGACAAAGTGCAGCACTAGATATTTTCGATTACAATTTCGAAGTTTAAAAGTTAACATTCGAAAACTCGCCTTCGAAATCTAATAATTTTAATTTCCCGTTTCAAGAGAACAATTCACCTAAGGACAAGAAATCCATAGGCAACACAGAGGTAGGCTACAGATTTAGTGACAACTTTAAGCTTCTAAGACGAAGAATCACACGTAAGCAATTCACAAACCACAAACGACTTAAAGAAACGGGGTTCAACATTTATTTGGCTATCAAAAAGCTTTCCCTTGTTTTCTTTTTATAAGTTCTGTGTGAATTGAATACTGTACCGTGTCGCTCTGCGCAGGATGATGTAGCCTACCGCATCGAAAATAGGCAAGCAGTTCTATTGATCTGTGGCATGTTATATTTCTGTGTCCAAAATTCCCAAAGTGGGTATATCTTCCTCATATTTGGATAGGTAGAAGCTCTAATTAGCGAGTCTGTTGTGAGAAACATGTCGTTATATACTACCCGAGTGATTGCCTCAGGCGTCACAGGATGTCGTGATATGAATCATTTGAACTAGACAATTAAGCGGTTAAAATATCCTCACTGTTACTCTGAAAAATATTTGGGTTGTAAGTGTGCAGATATTTCTGAACAAAATCTTCTTAAAGACATCTAATACAAATAGGAATTTGTAAGCAGGATTTCGCTTAGTGACTTCTATGAAACGACAGTTTGCTTTGATTTTTGTGGAAGTCTTGTTCAGGACTTGTATCGTGGTCTTGTTCCCGCTCGACGTCATTTTCAGACTCGCGATGGACTCCTTACTTCATTAAGTTGTTCTAAAACATTGTCAGATGGGCAGTAATCAACAGTGATACCCAATCAGTACCTTCTCGGCCCCATTACGATTGATATGCACTCAGTTACACTCAGCTGATAAATAAACCAGATGAGTGTACTATTATCTCAAACAAGTGTTTTGATTCTCTTTTATGTGTTGCAGGAACTATCCCAATTATAGGGTTTGACTGTCTAGTTAGGAAATATGTAATGAAATCTTTTGTTCGTAATAAGCATTACCGTATTGTGAAATGTCCTTGCTTCTCAGACATTGAGATTTCTAGATGTGAATTTAAACTCTGCATTTCATTCTTGTGAAAATAAATCAAAACTCGCTGATAGCAACTGGTTAGAGAGTTTTCTGTACATACCGATTGAATACTCGCACAAGGAACTTTTGAATGAGCCACAATCCTCGCCAAACCAATCGCCAGTCCTGAAGCTAACGCATCTTGAACCGTTGCCCATATCGGGTTCAGCTTCTGACCAACTAAAGTAGGTTGCGATGTTGCTACCTGTCCACACGAATTCTTTTGGATTGCTGCCATTTGTCAGTCCAGTCCAGTAGCTATTTGCTGGATCAGTAATCGAGAATAGGAAACTGTTTTCACTCTGTCCATTGATAGTGACCAATCTTGCCCCGTTACGTATGCATTGCAATTCTGCACTTGTCCATGTCAGGGTAGTGTTTTGTACGAGATAGCATGACAAACTAGACGCTTCTCTAAGGATAAATCCGTCCCGGCATTTCACCGTTGGAGTTTCTGCAAAAATATTTGCACAGTAGTAAAAAATAAACACAAATCAATAACACTGCAAACTATCTCAATGAGTTGAAATAAAAGTACACTGAAATTTATGCTCCAAGTCATGTTTCATAAATCTATCTGTCTAGATATTGTCAAGACGCCCATTATTTCTTGGGAAGGACATTCGACACCCTTCTTTGTTCTGCAAATTTAAAGGAAGAAAATTTGTTGCAGCAGCTAAAAGGCGATTCACAGCAGCTAATTTGGCACAGCTATTTAATCTCTTTCCCGCAGCTATTTAAGTTCACTTCGGCACCTAAAATGTTTCTTTCCGCAGCTAATCGATTGAGGGCTGCATTCGGTTTCAAAAGCACATGAACCGCTTGCTTCGACAATACATCAACGATAGATCAGAATAACTACACCTTGGAAAGTCCAGAAAGTTTTGATTTAGCTCCATCGTAACGGTATGATCTGTTGCGAGTCTATATGTTTAAATCGGCTATCTGATTGTCAACACATAATTGCAGACATCGATAGTATGAATAAGCCAGCTGCTAAATGGTTAGTCATATGATTCAGCACACCGATGATATGATGAGTTATAACTTCTCGTTGCACCAGCCTTTTAGCCGCTGCCAATATCCATTCAGCTGCTGTCTTTGGACTATTTAGCTGCTATGTGATATAGCTGCTGATTTCAGATTATTAGCTGCTGCCAGTATCCATGCATCTAGCTGCTGCGAATCGACTTTTAGCTGCTGTCATAATTCTATGCCAATTTAAAGCTACATATGAAGCGCTTTAGATCAATTGTAGACCAGTTGTTTACAATTATAATGAGCTTGTATATCTCAAACATGGATAAAATAAAAGCTACAAACAATGAACGTCGTTGTAGAGAAAGCGTGTTTTAAGAAAAAAATTGACTTGATGTTTCTTCTTGATTTCCTGGTTAGTCAAAGATGCTGATAAATACGTTGACAGGAAAGTACAGGCAAGACGGACTTGCAAGTGTATCCATCTTAAAATAATTTACAAAACTTGGAGAGATTTACATTTTTCAATTTGCCTTGAACCAAAAAATGACGGTAACAATGCAGCATCAGCTCGTAATGAGCTCAGAAGCGGAAAGACTCGGATACAAAACTAAGATTTGCAATAGATTGAATATTCTTACGAATATCAACACATTTTAGTGTGTTATAATGTCCACATGAAGAATAGCAGCTTGCATTTTTGGAAAAAGGGTTCACAACTGGACAGTTGAACATAGAGTATTATGCAAAATTGTCATGAACTTTAAACGTCTTGATTCCAGAGACTCAAATGATAGTTCGTGGATCAGGATAGTAAATTAGATTAATTTGTTTCTTTTGTTATCAATCAGCATCGTTAATTTTCATTGCAGCTTTCAACAGGTTTCATGTCTTTCGATAATTTAACAATATTTTGTCCTCAATGCATTTTCATTTGTATGTGCTATAGTCCTGTCTAGATACTTTCTCGGTTTTCAGACTGCATGATATCGGTAAGATTATAATAGTAATGCCTCATTGTTGGCATTTTACAGCAGGCGTTAATTGTTCGTAACACGTTTCTAGTAATAACTGACAAATTTCCATTGTAATATTATCAATATAGATAGATAGATATTTATTTCGGACATGTCAATAACAGGATACAATAGTAATACAATAGCAAATTTATAAGAACAAAGCAAGCTGATTGACATAAACAAGGTCTTCCCATAATCACATGTGCTTGTCTGTTTGGGGGACCTTAAATAAAATTTACCGAGTGATCATAAAATCAAAAGATAAAGTAAGAAAGCCATAGAAACAAATCACTGAAATATAATGGAAAGGACAAGAGAGGGGGTCAGAAAGGAAAAACATATAAAATGAGAAACAGATAAAGATGGTACAAGATGAGATTAATTATTACAAATCTAACAATGTTTAACAGTGCAGATTTCATAATAGTTGTCAAGGTAGTGGAGTTTGAGCTGCGAGGCAAATTTTTTAGTTGATACATAAACATTCAAAGGAAAAGGAAAATTGTTCCAGGTCTGCGGAAACAAGAAATCTGGCAAATTCTGCAGTGAAGACGTTCTAGCAAAAGGGACAATGAATACATTTGACTGGCGCCTGTGGCTAGAAAGAAATTTGAAAACTTCAATACCAGCAATGAAAAGTAGAAAATTTAATGTATATTGCGTAGCTATGTATGGGAGTAGCACAGGAAAGCTATTCATTGTATGACGATCATCACTGGTTGAACGTCACACAGGCGTAAATATTTCTGTTACAGTAAAACATATCGTGTACATTGCAACCTCGTTAATATCACTATGTTTTCCGGTGAAAATCGCGAGAATAAGCAGGTCGTGATACCAAGCGGGTACAAATAGTTGATTCAGACAGAGCTTGTTTCCTAAAATGAAGTGATATTAGGCGAGTTGTGAAATTAACCGAGGTATATACAGTATACAGTATGACTCCTATACCACACCTATTATATATATACATATATTCTAACTGCTATACTACTGTGAAATATGGATGATATGGTGGTATCTACATCTCAAGAAAATGAACTTTCTAATCGCAAGATGATAGATTTTACCTGAAACGAAAAGTTGACATCCGATTGTTTCGATATCAGTTCCATTGCAATTGTCAGCAGGTATACAAGTTCGCTCTCGTTTCCTAGTCCCGCCTGAACATGTTGTACTGCATTGACTCCATTGAGACCAAGGACCCAACTCTGCAAACCGTAGATAGATGATTAATGATAGGAGCTCATGATGATGATAATGATGTTTGTTTGTTTGTTTGTTTTCTTTTATTACCTATATACCTTAATACAGGTGTGTGGTAAGTACATACAAGATGTTGTTACAAGTCAATTAAAGGTCGCAAGACCATATAGAACAAGATTTACAAAATGTACTAATAAAGTAATAATATTACAAGAGCATAAGAGCATATATTGCTGAAAATGGTTATTCTTTCGATGTTTGTTTGCTTGTTTTCTTTTATTACCAATATACCTTAATACAGGTGTGTGGTAAGTACACGATGATAATGATGATGATGATGGTGATAATGATGATGATGATGATGATGATAAAACTATATTTCAAAATATCTCGCATTCAATTTCAGAGCCAATGGCACTGGAGTTACCAAATAGGGGCATGTTTTACAGAATAACGAGTAAAACATGTGAAGAAGTAGCAAGCAGATATAAAAGACTAAAAATCGTAAGCTAATTACTTTATAGCTATGTAGAATTACTTAACATTGCATAAAAACTCCACGATATTCCAAACATCAGAGGAAGGACACTAAAACAGTGATATCATTGGAATTAAACGTTGTCCGCTATACTAAGTATATCAACAGATGACAAGGATTTAAAAGCGACTTTTTGCTGTTGCCCGAGGTGAAATGAGGATGTGACTTCAGGAGAGAATTGTAAATTGCAGCAGCTAGTTGATTTTCAGGTGATTTTCCAATATAAATCACTACTCAAGTACGTCTCCTTTCACAATAAAAGAGGTTACTGAGAAGTTAGATACTAGCTAGAACTCGTCGCTACAACTCTCTAATTGTGACGTTGAAACACGGATGCCAGAAACGATAATTCAACGGATAATGATAGTTATTTTAGTATTATCATATCATCAAATACAATGAGATTATCTATTCTATTCTATAATTTTTTGGAGAGTGTATGCTTACACTAGACACTCTGCAAAGCAACTCATGGTGGTTCGTAAAATGAAAGGCGGTCGTGTACCAAATGGCCGGTACATGACGACCTAACGAGGCTCATTCGGCGACAGATATATAAGGGAGATTGTTGTCCAGATTAACGAGGGTGCGTCTAGCTCAACGGCAGAGCAATGGACCAGCAATCCAAAGGTTGTGGGTTCGATTACCACGTCGCACCAGTTTTTCTGTACTTTTCTCAATCTCGGTTTCCAACAGGTTATGGGCCCAGGCAACGCTGGGAGTGCTGTGCGAGATGAGACTGGCCCTGGGGTTGAAATACCCACAGCCAATGAGTGCGCTTTGAGGGGGAGTGTTGGAGAGTGTATGTTTACACTAGACACTCTGCAAAGCAACTCATGGTGGTTCGTAATGAAAGGCGGTCGTGTACCAAATGGCCGGTACATGACGACGTAGCGACGAGGCTCACTCGGCGGCAGATATATAAGGGAGATTGTTGTGCAGATTAACGAGGGTGCGTCTAGCTCAACGGCAGAGCAATGGACCGGCAATCCAAAGGTTGTGGGTTTCGATTCCCACGTCATACCAGTTTTTCTGTACTTTTCTCAATCTCGGTTTCCAACATAATTGATGTCATTATTGAAAGCATTCAAGACTCAATCAAAGCAATAATTGATCGATGCAAAAAAATTACGATTTCCGTCCATTTAGCTAAAGAGTTGTAAATAGATCCTGTAAGTAGAATATCTCTTGTATATTTACAAACCTAAATGTGTAATTTATTCGTTTAATGTACTGTAGTATTGTATGTTAGTTGATAATCATGGAAAATTTGTGTTGCATGATGCATTTTTATAGATCCATGTAAAAAAGCATTAAATACTTATTGTTTTCTGAATAAAACTCTAACTGTAAACTCTATATGTGAGCGAATAAAGCAATATTATATTCAATATATAAATGAGTTGACCTCTTCCAAAAGTGAAAATGCCAGGAAAATGCTTTGTTCGAAACACAATCAGCCGTACTCTTGTCAGTGATGGTCAATTTCGTAGATTGTTCTTAGCTGTCAAACGTGTCGATTTCAACTCAAAATCACGTACCAAAACATTTGCATCCCGACATGCACTCAGAACTACGCTTCGTCAATTGAAGCGAAAGGCCAGGAAGCAACGTGGCGCGAAATAGACGTAATCGATGTAGTCAACGATTAGCATGCAGTTTTGTAAACGATCTTTCGTGGTTAACATTTTTCATCGATATAGCCCAAGGAATGACCCTATTTTTCACATTTAGACTTGTGTCTACGTTGACTGTGATATTCTTGCTTGGCTCATGGAGTAGGGTTTGAATTTTGATGGGATCAGCTTGAACAATTGATTGTGGAACCATTTGTAATTTTGCAAGAGGTCGTTGTTAGCTACTTGTTATATTGTTGAAACTACGATGGGAGAAATAGATCGTTGTATCGTTGGCATATCATAAAATATAGACTCAGTTGCAAAGGAAGCATCGATAATCTGTCATGTAGATGTTGAACAATAGAAGGACTAAGTACTAAACCTGATGGGATACTTCTAGTATTCTCATACGGAAGTGAGTGAATTTGCCTTTATTTTTTCATTGATAAAACTTTGATCTTTCCTACTTGATAATCAAAATGTTTATGGAGGTATTTACAATTTAATGACTTACATTTTTCCATTATTGACTGTACTGTACGTGTTTAAATCCAATTGTATCCTACCCACATGAAACTAAAGTGAAAAGTGAACTTTAGAAAAGAATATATATGTCATGCATTAAGGCATGAGCTTCCAAGTCCGAGTATATCCTCTGACAGAAAACTGTTAAAACGAAAACTATGTTGCTCACTGAGCCATACTAATATAAATGGATCCACTACCAGAGCAACACCAATTGCAATGCCCCATGGGCCCTGTCTATCGACCGCAGGAAAGCAGCGCAGCTAGTAGAGAACCAGATCGAGAGCATGAAGTCTATGAAGCTGCGGCGATAAAACTGGATATGCAAATCCAGTTCGCTATAGACATCACGATTGGGCAACCACAACATAAAATGAATAAGATTCATATTCAACAAGTAACGCCTCTAAGCAACTGCTTTAAAGTTTAAAATTGGAGAATGATTTCAAGCATTTGTTGTATCCATAGAAGAAACTGAAATTGGTGAATTCGTTTTCGTACATGGATGCGAAAATGGTACATAACTACATATTCGAAGAGAACGATATCGAAGTCTCAGTGTATATAGGCTGGACTATACGATATCCTGAGTGTATGATATAAGGCATTTTGTTATAGAAGTGCCATAAATCTAAGTAAAGTAATAAAATGGAAGCAACTACATGCATTGCTTTCAAGTAGACAGGCAGTATTGTCATGGGACATACCTATATCATATCGGCATAGTGATCCATCGGTGAATCTGTCATTGCAATCAGTAGTTTGCCATGCTTTCCCTTTCGTTATGTAAGCACATCTGAAACTTTCATAACTTGGCTCATCATGTCCCCAATCACCGTAATCATTCGGAGAGGAGTCAAGCCACTGGTACGTTTGGCCCATTTTATTTGTAAATCCAATCCAGTAATTTGTGGAGCCTTCCAGTAAGTCTGCATTAATTAGATCCATCTCGGCCTTGCTGTGAATACTTGCAAGTGTGCTATGAGCGTCCTCGCAAAAACCTTTGCCCTTCACCCATTTATCGACGTTGTGTCGACCCGCAAGCCAGCAGGTCTTGTTCGATAATTGAAAATCTTGATTGCACTTTGTATATACAATGTCACCTGCAAAGCAGCGTTTCAGAGATGTCAATAATAAGCATTATGCATTGGATAAATAATGTCTTGAAATAGAAGTGCGAGGATTGTGAGAGCGATAGTGAATATATGACGTAGCGTATTTGCAATTACGAATACATAATCAGTAGATATCATTGAACGGAATCTCCATGAACGGTTATGCTAAACACTTTTCTAGGATAAGCTATCGATTTTATTAGACTGTTCAAGTTTGTGTTGCTGCGGGTGTTGTTTACCAATTTTTAGAATTATGATGTAAATACCATAGCAAATAATTTTGATAACGGTAAGATTATAGGCCTGTTTTGAACTGTGGCATTTATTTGAATTATGGATGTTAGAAAGATTAAGTTTTTACCTGGTACAGTAGTTGCAAGTAAAATAATGGGATTTCAAGCATGCTACACGATCATCTTACACTCCAGAAAGGTTTCTGACGCTGAGTTCCTTTGGCAGGTACGAAATGTGCATTATACGTTGTTCGAACCAATCAAACTTAATCTTCGAGCTATGCCATCCTGTTTATGCAAACATCTATTGAGCTTCATAAACGTACCTGATGTTACCGGCGTTAAAGATGCAATGCAAACTGCACATACAATACTGCGGAAAATTGAAATTGCAGAGATCATCATTTCGAAGAGAAGAACTTTGCCATGAGCGATATTTCCGTGTGGTGCTACAAAGTCAAGAAAGTAGAAGTTAAAGTTGGTAATTCTGTATTTCTGCAAACGTATTTGATAGAGCAAATGTCGATGTGAACTAAAACTGTAAATGCCAAGATGTAAAGTTGGCTCCAGTTCTATAAGTCATTAAAAGAGCAAGAACGAAAAAGTGAGGTCAGTTGTACTTTTCTATTAGCAAGTTTTAAGACCGATGCCACTACGCTTGTTCCATTGTCGGATTTATGGCTGCTAAGCCACAAGCAAACTCACTCATTTTAGATGTCGAGGAGACTGTTTGAGTCATCAGCAGCTGTTTCAAACTATCTCGCCCAAGAATGACTGCCTACTGGGCTCAGCGTTGCCAAATTATTACATGACAACGACGTTGGTTGGAGGTCAATTGAGGTACTGATAATGGTCACGTGGATAGATAAAAGTGTCTCCCATCATGACGTATGCTTTCGAAGTTTTTCTCATCATTTTTCACTACGACACAACTGCTTAAAATCGACAGAGCAAAATCAACGTATCTGAAGAAAGCTCTTTGTGTCTCGCAGTTTAGTTCCTCGACAAGTTGTTTTGAAATAGTTCAAACGTTTTCCTTTATTGAAGAACTTTGTTATCGTTTTGTTTTCTCGGGAATACATTACAACAGTATGACGCCGTGTTATGGCTGAAACGTCAAGAATGGCTTGACAATGTCATTTTGAAGTCCCCTGCTTTGGCATCGAACTGGTGGCGCACTCACGGAAGAAGCAATCGTCATTCGGTAATAAGGACATCTGTCCATGGCTTTCACCACCATATTTGCCACAGTTCTAGTTTTCATCAACCTTGTCAATCGTGTGTACGCAATGAATGTGGCGAATCAGCTGCATTCTTGTATCACATTACAACGTGTAGCAAAATAGAAAATTATATAGAGTATATGGGCCATTCCACGCCAAATCACTCAAGATTGACCCTCACCCTCTCAGATTCTTTTCAAACTTCATGGAGCACAAGATATAATCATAACTAAGAGAATTCCAAAATATTATTTCAAAAGGTGTGAAAACGCGCGAGATTATACGCTACAAAAGTTTCTCGCCATTTTGTTGGGGTAAACCTCGCCGCGGACGTTTTCCTTTGTAGCCCACCGTTCGCTCGTTGTTTCGAGAAATAAATTTACGCTCAGATAGCTCTTGGCAAGTTGCTTCCAACGATGATAAGCAGATGTTGCTAACGTAATGAACAAATTAACTGAGTTCGATTTCGTGCTTCAACTTTGCTGTCGTTTTCCAAAAATACCCCATCTTCGATTTTCAAATAAAATGTTGAGCAGGAGAGCAATTCAATGCAGAAGCGATTTCCAAAAGTTCAGCGTGGGCACACAAAAGACGACGGAGATACGATCGAAAATGTAATGACTCACTTTTCAGCTTGAGTTTTGTCACCTTGAAGCTGTCGAGTTCTTGGCTTGTTTCTCCGTCAGTTCGAAACGATTATACGAAAATACTGTCCAGTGAGGTAGAATAAGGATTGCTGATTGTGCTAGGATGACTTTTAGGATGACTGGACGCTCACGCTTTCGATAATCGTCCGCTCCGCATCCGAGACACATTTTCCCGCCAAAATATTGGCAGCAGTTCTGGCAGAAATGTGGAAGAACGTCCTGACTGCATGAGTTTAAGTGTTTCTGAAGTGGTTTCATCGCACATTTGCGTTGACGTCTGCTCGATAATTTTTCAGTCACGGAATGATCGCTCAGCCTACTGTGATTTATTTCTTATCGCTCTTGCCTGTGTGCTCTTCGCTGAGAAAGGCTGCAGCCCTCGTCAGTTTGCGCGGAGCAGATTCTTTGTGTTTGCTCGCGATCTGCAAAAATTTCTTGCCTATTAGTGCACCAAAGAAACCAATAAATTATCTAAATAGAGACGGACTGTGCGTCTAACACTATAACGGGGCCAAAAACAGAACATCAATGATTATAATAAGCACATTATCTGTCCTTAATCAATAGGCAGGCAGTCCGCCAATGAATTAACCAAAGCGCTAATGTCATAATTTGTATTGCATCTGTTTTCCAGCAATCGTTTCGCCTTTTGCAGTGATGATCAATCACATGGCTCCGCCAGTTTCTCAGCGAAGAGTACACAGGCGAGAACGATCAGAAATAAATCACAGTAGGCTGAGCGATCATTCCGTGACTGAAGAATTATCGAGCAGACGTCAACGCAAATGTGCGATGAAACCACTTCAGAAACACTTAAACTCATGCAGTCAGGACGTTCTTCCACATTTCTGCCAGAACTGCTGCCAATATTTTGGCGGGAAAATGTGTCTCGGATGCGGAGCGGACGATTATCGAAAGCGTGAGCGTCCAGTCATCCTGAAAGTCATCCTAGCACATCAGTAATCCTTATTCTACCTCACTGGACAGTATTTTTGTATAATCGTTTCGAACTGACGGAGAAACAAGCCAAGAACTCGACAGCTTCAAGGTGACAAAACTCAAGCTGAAAAGTGAGTCCTTACATTTTCGATCGAATTGCCCTCCTGCATAACATTTTATTTGAAAATCGAAGATGGGGTATTTTTGGAAAACGACAGCAAAGTTGAAGCACGAAATCGAACTCAGTTAATTTGTTCATTATGTTAGCAACATCTGCTTATCATCATCGGAAGCAGCTGGTCAAGGGCTATCTGAGCTTATAATTTATTTCTCGAAACAACAAGCGAACGGTGGGATACAAAGGAAAACGTCCGCGGCGAGGTTCACGCCAACAAAATGGTGCGAAACTTTTGTAGCGTATGTATCGCGAGTTTTCACACCTTTTGACCTAATATTTTGGAATTCTCTTAGTTATGATTGTATCTTGTGCTCCATGAAGTTTGAAAAGAATCTGAGAGGGTGAGGGTCAATCTTGAGTGATTTGGCGTGGAATGGCCCATATAAAAGTAAAGAAACTTGATGATCATTAGTTTTAAGAAGCGTACTATTTATACTGTAAACGGTATTTTGTAATATTTTTACTGCCCAGCGAAGAGCGAACAAATATATATTGAACATCATAGCCGCGATAGTCATGGCGTGAGTTTAACTTTGCCTAATAATGCCAAGTAGCCAGAATAAAATTACAAATTACATCTGACTAACAGAAATTTACTCATCTATCTAGCTTTTCATTAACTCACTCCTTTCGGTAGGATGCATGACAACAATGAGAGGACTGTTTTGTGTTCCGAACAGAGAACTTGAGTTAAAACATTTACATATGTGCCCTAGGAACACATAGCTCTTTTGCAATCATCCATTCTACATATACATTTTATGGTCTTAAATGTTTCATATCCACAGAGTAAATTCCGAAATCAAAACATTACTCGAGAATCAGCAAGTAATTTCTAAAATGATAATAGAAGAAAACTTTGGTATGGGGAAACGTAAGTGGAACTAGTAAGTTTTTTTTCATTTGATTACAATAATTCTAGATGTTTCCAATTATCATAATTATATATAGTTGAAAAAGAATCGACATTTATTTCTCCGATTAGAAACATGTGAAACAGATTAATGGACTTCTCAGCTTTTGCTTTTCTGGCGCATGAACAACATGTTTCGCTTTCTTAACTAGAGGTAACACTAATCAAAAGATAAATGAAATGTTGAAACGATTTATCTCGTAATGCATTAACATGTGTTTAATGGATTGGGTTACATGCACAAGATCTACGTCTATTGCATGTAACGCTCTGCCGCTATTCAATACCGCTTTGCACTTACCTAAAGTGACTTTCAAAACGAAATGAAGTCTTTGAATAATGCTTAATCGAAGTACTTCCAGGGAGTCATCCTAACAACTTCAGTTTAATAGGATTTTCATTATAATAGGATGTGAACTTTATATTCTCACAACATAATCTGTGTTCTCAAAGTAGAAGAAGAAACATTCCAGCAGTAGATGATATTCTTCATCCGGTAGATCAAACCCAGCGAAAACGCGAGGATGAACATTAATTGACTTTTCAGTTGAATAATCTCAATAAAAGACCGATTGTGGATAATCTGCCTGCTGTTGTTTATCATTTCGTTGTATTCAAAAACCGTAAAATATGACAAACATTTGCTTATTGATCAAAAAAGAAGAATATCAATACCTGCAATGCAATAAATATAATTTCTCTTTGGCATTACCGGTGTAATTCAGACTGAAAGGTATTTACATTTCATTGAGAATTTCTTATTAATCATTACCTGTTTTGCCGCATGGTATTGCCTCGTCTAAAGAATCGATCTCAATTTGCGCGTCATTATTAATCACTTTCATCGGTCCTTTAATGGTTGGCATCCCGTGCAGTTTTCGTACTGATCAAAGCCTGTAATTTGAACATGACAACAGAATGCTTCTTGTTTGTTTAAGTCTGCAGACAATGCAGAAAAAATACGCACGCGAAGGAATTTTCTGCGAATTCATTAATAGCCACAGTTAATTAATAGCCAATCAACAACAAGAAAGGAAATTTTTAAACAAAACTTGTATACATTTTTATCCTAGTTACCTTAAATTTAGTCTTGTAAATACTACGAATGCTTTCAGTAGGTTGATTTTTAAATTTGATAATTTCATTAATTTTACTGCATGCTAACTGATTTTTATTCATGTTTTGATTTGCATATACTGTAATTAGCCTATTTAAATGTTTATATCTTTGTATGCCTTTTTATTTATACAGTGCCCTATTGAAAATCACATTCGTGTGAATAGGCCGACTGTCAAAATATTGAAATTACATTACATTACATTACAGTTCAAATTTTGTTGCGTTAACGGGCACAATTATTGCTCATTGGATAAAGTTTTGGTATCTATAGAGGAAGGACGTCATATAGCTAATTATGATGTTAATGGTCCAATGGAAATTGTAGATGGATGGTTAGTTCGCTATAGCGCTTTGTGTTCTATACAGCAGTTCCTTTGCAAAGGTCTATTCCAACACACCGACTGATAACAAGAGCATTAGGCCTGGTTTCTATTTGAATCGGGAGCGCCGCAGCGCATTGCACCGCCGGTGCGCTCCCGATTGCTCCCGAAAATTCAACATGTTGAAAAATCGCCGGCTCCTACCGATTCATTCCCGATCTCCCGATGCGTGGTTTCCATAGCACAGGAAGGAGCCTACGATAATCGGCGGGTGCTTCCGATTTAAATGGAAACAAGGCTTTAGATATAAATAGTTGTTGGATGATTTTGTGAAATGAAATGTAATTGAGTGTCGGCAGTGTGAAACTTATTTGTATGTTTATTGATAGCTAATGCAAATTGGTGCTGAAGCGTTGAACAATAATGCAACACCAAAATTGCAATGAAAAGACGGCTTCGAAAAGTAAAGTGATGTAATCGACAGTACTGGAGACTTGAAAGCCTTCGAACGCGTACTTGTATGAGCAATGATTCTATGTTGCTTGCTTTATTACCTGGAATTTCCATGATTAATTGGAGCTTAATTGGAGCAAAGGGTTTAGTTTATGAATCCAATAATTTACACAATTAATGTGCTATTAGCTGCGAATCGAAATGGATCAATACGATAAGTTTAGATCCCTTTGTCTAATGATCAGCAAATATATATCTATTTATTTCATTCAATACTCTAGCTGAAAAATACTTTTGTTTGCAACTAATATATGAAAACTTAATTTTGATGAATACATAATTCAAATAATACAGTCAAAACTGACCGGCCTACTCTTACGACTATCAAAATGATATCAAATATCCGCGAACAATGCTCTAGTGTGAAACCCACTTTCTGATACCAAACTAATTCACAACAAGTTCCTATAGTGCTCTTTAAAGAAGTAGGGAAAGAGCAGCTGTGCGATGATAAATACATCGTTAGTCCTGTGGGAGCATGGCACTTTCGTTTCTTCTTTCTTGCAGGTCTATGATATATCTCGAAGGTATTACAATGTATATCCACCGTGGAAGAAACGTTTGAAATACTGCTTGGTACGGCTTGGTACAATTAATAATAACATATGATCATTTTGGCTCGTGAGATGTTCTTTAGATAATATTACAATCTACAATTGTTGTTTTGCAACTAAAGAAGCGACTGTAATGTATTCACTACTGTGCTTGTATAGATATTCAGTGCATACAAGATGCCAGCGAAGCAAGATTGTTCTGTTTACCCATTCTTTCTGTTGTACGAGTATTGGATTAGGTAATGTGGACCCAAGGCTCTATGTATATTGTAACGACAAAGTCTGCTTAGTTAATAAATAATACTATACTCTTTTAGTTTTCTAGAACATTATCAATAAAGGGTTACCACACGCTCAGGCGTGTTTGGATTGCGTGATACCAACACGCGGGGTGTTAGGGTGACACGAGAAAAGCGTCAGAAAACCACGAGCGTAAGCGAGTGTTTTTTAG
>OFHS01000447.1:31405-43058 GCA_900245855.1 Calvadosia cruxmelitensis
CAGGGTAGATTGTAACACGGAGACGCGTTTGTTGAATCTCAACAGTTTTAGAAATTTGAACGTTATCATAAAGACAATCAATGCCACGACGTGGATGAACACTTGGTCCCAATACGAAGCAAACTGGAAATTAATAAATTGGTCAGCTTTCCTTCCTGGCAGTTTGTCTCGGAGATCTGATACAAGCTTCGCTCTGTATAAATAGAATCCGATTGCAACGAATGATAGCAAGATGATGCAGATCTCCAGAATGTTCCAAAACTCTTTGAAATATGTTTTGCCTGTTTGCCTGATCATTTTCCCTTCACGATAAATGAAGTAAATGAGGAAAATTAAAAATATGACCTCGCATGCAATGACGAAAAATGCGTAGCCAGTCGTGACTCTGTATAGTTTGAATGTGAGAACCGATGAATGGTGGACAATTCCACCAATAGAAGGTAACTCAAACAGTACTGTCACCATAGAAAAATGATTGGTCGCTGCATTGAAGATTGCAAATTCAATGAAAAGTACTCGGGAATGTCGATCAAACCACTGAAAACCTTTGAGTTTGTCAAGGATTTTACTGTTATCAAACCTGGGGAAAAGCTCTTCAGTATAGCCCCCGCCAAAGTATGTTTTCAGGGTTCCCCAATAAGGGTATCCATCTAGAGCTCTCCAATCTTGATATCTCCAAGGTGCAGTATTACGGGTCACTGGTTGTCTGTAAGTGACACTGCTTGTCCAATTATTATAGTAATCTCCTGTTTGCTCGATATTTCTGCTATAACTTCCCGCGCAATCGATGCTGATGAATTTAGCAATGGACGACGGCTTCTTGCAAGAGTCTGAAAAAGAAGAATACCGTCACTTAGAAAGAAAACTGTTTCTGAAAAAGAGGCAAATATAACACTAACATACTAAAGCAGTAGGGAAACAGGATCTTCCAGCTTAACGATAGATGATACTGCATAAATACGTTGCGGTATGCTATTACATCTACTTTAAATAAAACATCAATTAGCCTCATTTTAAATATTAGAATGGTCGAGACTATATCCTTTTGAAAATTCAATGATTATGCAGCACGCATTCTCTCTAACCAGAGCGATAGAGAAACGCTGGTAAACCCAACACTTTGCTTTTTGTTTCCTGACCGTTTGACTATTCATTTTTCAAGTTCATCAATCACAGCCATCGCATCTTTTCCACAGTCTCTAGTCGTTTCATGTAAATTTCACTGTATTTAACGATAGTAACCCAATGAGTCAATGGCTTGTCTCCCTTCTGGCCCTTGACAATTATGCCCAGTTTACACGACCAAGTTTTCCTTGATATGTTTTCCTTGACAAGGTAACTTCCCGTGTAAATTGCAAAACTTGGTTTGAAAAATAAGTTTTTCCTTGGCAAGGACGCTGGTTCAAATTCAAGGATCTCAGAATTAACTTGACACGTTCTCCTTGTCAAAGACGGAAACTTGATCGTGTAAACGGGCCAGCAAGGAAAACTTGTCAAGTCTTGCAGTTTATCTCGTTCTGCATCCCGAAACGCGGCTGTTACTATGACAGCGCAACAACGATTTTACAACGTCACTCTTAAAGAACGCTTTTGAGAAAAGCATTCGAACATCGAACCCGATTTCGAGCCATGATTGAAAGATTCATCGCACGTTGAGTTGCAAAAGCAAACTTCAATGGATCGACGCCACGATATTAAGAACGGCTTTGTCCACCATTTGCGACGGCGACGCTGTTTTCGGCTAGAAGGGTGAAATAACATATACGAAGCGATGCCACATGCTAAAGACAAATTAAGCGTTTCCCAGACACGGGAAGCATATCCCTGAAGGTCTTGAATGACCAAGGACATATTTCATAATGCAATCTATGGTAGCCATTATGCTTGCTATCGCAACCCAGGCAGGGCATTTGCCATTAGTCAAGAACTGGTCAAGGAAACCTTGCTCGCGCGTTTACACCAGCAAGGGACTTGTAAAGGAAAAATTATAAAGGAAAACTTGGTCGTGTAAACTGGGCTTTAAAACCACAGGAGACAAAAACGCATCTGTCGGTTAGGCCAGGAATTCAAGATGGGTTCTCAAGATGGCCACCTGTTCACGGTGGAACCACCACTCGGCTAATTCTAGCTGAATGCAAAGGGCCTTGACTTTTTTCCCTACTGGGGTCAGTCAACAACAACAAGGCCAGGAATCGAACCCAGTAGTATGACTGGTAGCCACACGTATACTACTAGCCTCTAGACAACACCGACCACACTACAACGCACAGGGGAGCGAGAAAATAGCTGTTACTAAGGTTAGAGTATTGTGATCTTGTTTCGGTCTCCCCTTCGGCAGCTACGGCACCTGCTTACAAGGCATAATCCTTAATATTTGGAGGTGCAAAAGGTATCTCTCCATGTGACGTCCAAGACAGTTGGTCTACTCGATTTCCAAGGCATCAGTGACATGCCATGAAGGCACTTCCCGTCGTCCAATGACAGTCCTGTTGGTTCTAGTTTGTCAGGTGCACCCGCTGACTCAAAGCACTTCCGATGATGTCATTGAGCTCGGAATATCTTGAATATCTCCCTGGAATCTTCCCACAACTCAGCCCGTGTGTTGCAAGACCTGAACATGATGCCTGCAACGCAAACGCGAACTTCTACAAACTTGATACCCAATAGAAGTGAAGCAGCGATCCTGAGCATTGCCCATGCTTGCGGCCGATAGTGGATACCGGGACAGCCTCAAGCCAGGCATTTTCATTCGGAAAAACAGCTGCTAGCAGTCTTGCTCTTGTGGTTGAGCATTTGATATTATTCGGCAATATGATTTCTCGCAGATAGAACATCACGTTCAATGTCCTTTTGCGAGTAAGGGAAGGAAAGGGCTGGTAAGTAATCACATGGCCAGGCATTAGTTGACAGATTGAGAAGTGGCAACTGCTCAAGGTCAACTGGCATATCCAGTAGGGCAGACATCACATCCAATGACGCGCGGCATGAGCTGAGGAAAGAGGGCATAGAAAGGTCAGATGTCTTTCGGATTCCCAAGCCAACAAGGTCCAGCTGAGAATTTAAAATTAGCTCCAGCGTCGAACAAATAATAATATCATATTCAATTAGAACGTTAGAAGTGAAACACGGTGTAGATCTTAAAATGTATAACAACAGAAATTCTATCAAAATTTGAAAATTGAGCAGTTTTGTGCAGCACATGATCAACTGCGTCCGTTGATAAAGGAGAACCAAGTAAAATTCACTGATCTGGAGGAGTCACTAAACTGGAGAGTGTAATATCCTTGAAGTCACTAATAACTTCTAGGCAAGTGGATTGACTGACATTTTGGGCAAAGAAGAAGCTCGCACTAGGATTCATTTTGCTTCAAGCCGTACGCTGGTGATTCCCGCATAACGATGCAAAGGTCATTAACAGCAATAGAGAAATCACCTCCGAAGAAACAGTCATCCAAGTACCAACCATTGAACATCGATGAAAGCTTAGCAACGAGTGATTGGATCAACATGCTGAAAAGAAGGAGTCCTAAGGATTCTCCTTGCTTAACGCCTTCCTCGAATAGAATGACGTTGTCTCCATAGGATAAGCATGATTGTGATCGGTATGCTTAACGGACGCAGAAGAGCAAATTTGGGGCTTTTAGTTGACGGAATCAGCTACAGACTCTCGCTCGATCGAAATAAACGCGTTACGAAAGTCAATCTTCATTAAAACGTCTGTCTCGGGGCAAGACAAGCAGAATCTGCCATCATGTGCGAAGGGTTTCGCAACATTGCTGATACCACACCCGAATTTCTGCGGAGACAAAACTTCCTTAGATGAACTTAAGCATAATCTTGCAATTTTTGAAGTCAGCCGTCGCATATTTTATCCTACAGTTATAGGTCGCACTCCAACCTTAGGTTTAGATAGGACGTGCATGTTGGCTCCGTAAAGAAAATGGCAGATAACAAGTGAGACGTTACCAGATAACATGCCGTTTACGACAATTTTCAAAGAACCACATTTATTCTCGTAAAACATAACAAATAAAAGAAATGTATTCCTATAATGGTTAAAATGAAGACTCGAGGAAGTAACTAAGTCAATAGATATATTTATATGCTTGTGATAATTACCTCTCTTGACTCTCAATTGACGGAGTCGAACGCCGTTGACGAGCTTTGAGTTGATGTCTCCAAGATAGATTTTCCCAGGAAAATCACTTGCTCTCTGAGGAGCTGGTAGAATATACCAAGGCTCAGGGAAGAGTGACGGTAATAGGATGGCTTCCAGCCAGTCCCATAATTCATTGTAAGATAGAACCTAAAAGAACGATGTCAGTCATGTATACATGCAGTTGATCACATGCACATATTTCTTTAGATATGTTGCATTCACATATTGTATCATTCAGTGAAATACACGATTTGCTTCTTCCTCGATTTGCGTTGTGGGTATGTTACGAGCAGGACGTACACTCAGCATTGAATAACCAAATAGCTTGCAGTTGTTGCAAAGATGCAGCATATTCTATTTACCCACTTAGCTATGTAAGCCAGACTCTGACCCATTGCAGCAAATTGGAAGGATTACAAATAGATATAATCTTAATTTGTCTTTCATTGGTCTCCGCGAATCCTAGCGACGAATAATACTTAGAGATTAATTGGAGATTCTGCTTTAAAGCCAGTGATGAAACAGTTTTTACTATGAGAGTTTGCCGAACTAAATCACAACAGCCGCATAAAAGCTATAAAGAACCAGTTGAGTCGAGTATTGAAAGAAAATTATGGAATAGAAAATTCTCCTATATCAATTTGCAGCTCCTCGCAATGTTATTGAACTAGCACTAGCTCCGGCGCACATTCCGTCCTTGTTGGAATCACCTGGTCTTTCCAGAAACGACGGGAAAAGACCAGACGGACTCACCCAGATACCCTGGAGTGGAGGAAAGTGTGCCGTTTGGGACGTGGCATGTGTCGACACTTTAGCAGCTAGCAACTTGCCACACTCCGTTAAAAAAACAGGTGGCGCAGCTAACGAGGCGGAGCGAAAAAAATTGATAAATATAGCTCCCTATCTGAAAACTACACTTTTCATCCGATTGGCCTTGAGACACTTGGGTCTCTCGGTGAGAATGCAGCGCGTTTTCTTTCTGCCTTGGGAAAAAGGCCAGCGGAAGCCACCGGCGAACCACGAGCAAAAGCCGTTTTAATGCAACGCATAAGCATTGCTATCCAACGAGAAAATGCTGCCTCGTTCCTGGGAACTCTCCCATCTAGCAAACTGTTGTCTGAAGTTTTTAATTTGTAAATAGTTAGTAAATAGGTTGTTATTTTAGAGGTATTTATTTAATTTAGGATATTATTTTATTTTCTTATTAGATAAAGTTTTATCTATTTATTTCTGATCTTGTACTGTTTTAAACTCTTGAATAAAAGACACAATTGAAAAAAAATGTTATTGGATAATTTCAAATGTCGCTTTTCTCCATATATATGTAAAGAAAATTCCGATTAACTTTTCGAAAATTCGAATGATATTGCCTTGCATACAGTTATAATTTAATGATGTCATGGCTTCTATAAAATACTGATATTAATTGCAAAAGGTAGAATATATATGTACCTTTCTAAAAGAGGTTGGTTCTGGATCTTCTGGATCCCTGTTCTTCAGTTGAAGCAAAGTATTCAAGCTTTCCGTTTGTGTGTGCGCAATTTCTTCTCGGAGTGAATATGAGATTGACATAGCAATGAAAACGAAAATGGAGTAAGTGAAGAGCTCTCTTGAGATCCTATACATCTTCCTCTCTGTTAAACGAAGTTTTCTTAGCTGCATAAGCTTTTTGTGGTCGGGTGGTCTGACACTCTCGAATGCCAATTCAAGTCTAGATTTCTCGGTATCAACGTTTTCATGCAACCACTCTTCATTAGACATGAGTTTCTTACTACGGTTTTGAAAGTTCTCCGTGTGGACATCATCGATCTTTTTCAACACTGCTGCAACGAATAACGCCAAGAAGAATACTTTAGTAGGCTGGATGATTATGATGTCTTGGAAGAAGGACAAGATGATGGTTGCAAGCCAGTCAAGTGATGTTTTGTTGCCAAATATCATGCCGTAAATGATGACCATGATGGACGAGATGGTCACAGAAATGAAGATCAACGTCCAAGAGATGTATATCACCCGGTATGGAAAGGATAAAAGCGGCTTATCAGCTGCGGATGTCGGTTCCTGTTTGGGAACCGGACTTTCGTCTTCGTCATCCTTTTCTTCATAGGTCTCATCGCTTAGGTTATCATCATCAACGAATATTCTTCTTTCTCCTTTGTCTCGAGCGTACCGAAATAATGTCACGATTATCACATTTATTGGAACTGTTATGACAGCTGTCAGGATAGATACGTAAACCTGAAAATGAAATCGCAAGTTCTATGAAAGCAATTATTAGGAAAGAAATGATGATAAATAGCCGTCGCATAAAATTGGTTTAGCATTATGATTTATAACCAAATAAGAATGTTCTATTCTTAAGCATTGGATCTTCATGGAGATCTATTTGTATTTTTATAATTATGCATTTTGAGTAATACTTTGAAAATAATTTAAGACCCTACTTTTAAAGTATCTTCTCGCCGACATCTGTCGATGATGCAACGAAAAATCATTTAGTGATAAACCAATATGATATTTTTATACGCTACGTTCTAAGCGATCCTTCGCTAATGATTCGTCAAGTCCTCTAGATTGGAAAATAGTTGAAAAGAAGTATTTCCAAAGACTGTACAAGTGTACATCGACATAATTTCCAAAGTTGCATCATTCAATATATAGTATATAGTAATTATCACCTAATTGACCAATTTTGAAAAGCAGAACAATATTGGACAGAAAAAGTGATCTGTGTTTAGAGAAAACTTCATTTATAGAGGCTGATAATGTCTCTTGACAAGCCTGAAATTACCAAACAGTTCTACTTTCCATTGGTATTTAGACTGTTCTGTGTGAATTGCTTAACAGTTTCGATAGAAATTAGTAGATGCCCATGTCTTCGACAGTGATCAAATTTATAATTGCATCGTGATCATTGTTTGGCTTACCTGCCCCCAAGTGAATTTAATTCCATTGAAGTTGTTCTCAGTCTCCGGCGTTGGTTTGGGACGAGTACGATAGAACATGGCACTTGCCATCATTGTTGTCATTAGTAACGACAGACAACAAGACAGACGTTGTGTCCTTGTAAAGCTACTTCCAGGTGGACGAGCGTAGATAGAGAACCATAAGTGACTGTCGCTGATATCTTGTCTGGCATTTGCAGTGAGAACGTATCCAAAATCAGCTAGCTCCTCTTTCCCACTAACGGGTAGCAGTCGCTCAACCGCACCTTCTTCTTCCTCAACGGCCAGCCATCGACTGCAGAGGAAGTTGTATTTCCTTCCTGTTCGTAGATTGGTCACGACGACATTCCTGAAGAATTGTACATCATTTAGTGACTTATGGCAGAAGGCATAATTACTGTTGATAATTTAATTTGCTCTGTTAAGTGGAGTATGTTAAGCATAGACTACTGTATTAAATTCATTTAATAATTATTTTGCTAGATCTTGATGAAAAATTCTATCGCAACATAACACGTGAAACTGGAAACTAAATTTATTCAAATGCTTGCAATAACCTTTCCTATAGCATGTCCACATATAGAGTACAAATTTCCCATTCAACTTAAAACTCGAGAATCCGAGCCACATTGTCGGAATTGAAAAGGCTAGGGTGGATTTCTATGGCCTGATGCGAAAAATATCGAAAAGCAAGAATATTGTTCTCATTCTTCTTAAAAGATATTATTATTGAAGTCATATGTCAATTACCTTAGATACCATCCTCCTTTGGAATTATCATGCCATATTCGAATATAAGACAATTCACCAAGATCTCGTTGTGATGTGAATACAAATGAATCTGAACTATTTTTCGTGAAGGTATTCCGCTTTGGGTCTTTCAAATGCTTGATATCGCTTTCGGCTGTTTCACCTGAAAACATCAAGACATCGGGTGGTTGAGTTTAGAAAAAACCCATGTTGGCTGTTCGGGAACTCACTGCAGCCAACCACCCCAATAGACCCTTTTTCACGAGCTACTATTATGAGAAAAAACGGTGCATTGTGGGGCATGTTGAGTGCCTAAAGCAGCGGAGTGACTGGTTTTCTGGCCCATAATATTAACATGAATTATATGTTTTAAGGAAAGTAGCACAGCTTGAAGAAATCTGCATTAGTATCAAATCCAAATTTCTCAATATTCCGAAATCAGAGACATCATCCTTTCCCGCCATGCACTTGCTTTTTCCAAAATAATAGCTTGTGATAGTGGTTTATTGGATAAAACAAACCTGTTCGATCCCGGCATTACGAAGTCACTTGGCAGTTTGCATATTACCAACTGCGGCTTTCCAATCATAACATTTACGAAATGTAACCTAGCACATTAGGTGGCATTTCGGCAGCTTAGGTTAGTGACTGCCCAAAAATGCCCTTACCAATCATCTTGATCGATTTAATCCCACACATGTCTGACCGTTTACGATGCTTATTTACTTTATCTCAAAATCAGTGGTTCAAATGATATTAATGTCACGATTTATGCTAAGATAGCAGTAAACGGCTGGTATGGGAATACGGAGAAACATATATTTAGGACTAAAACGTACAGCCATTTAAAACGAATAAAACTGAGTGCAAACTATTAAAATCAGTAGTTATGGATCTTAAAAAGACTTCTTGATCAAATGTTTAACAAACTTAATATGATGGAATATCGCCTAGTTGTGGAGAGAGGAAGAAAAATAAGGTGTGTATGAACGTGCATGTGCATTAAACAAACATGGACACAGTGTCTGATTGTAAATATCTTTCGTTACCTGAAATTATGCAAAATACGTTGGAACCTGTCCCCGCATTCTTTCTCATACCAGTGAAAACTGTGATTTGATAACGGTAGATGTGGGTTGGATTATTGTCAGGCAATGGACATATTCCAATCTGCAACAGCAAGACAAGGCGGACATTTTCGATGATGAGTTAAAAAATATACAGTTGTATAGTGTCGGCGGTGCCAAATGCTAGTGTCTTCTAGACGATATGGGTTGTACTTATTTCAAATGGAACACTCAGCTTGTACAAATACTGCATTGCGTATATAACTATTCAATCTGCATCGGCAGCGTCATGAAATATGAATAATTTGATGCACCAGCTGATGAAAACATGAGGAATTTAGATGATGTGTCTATATATTCGTCTCGATTGCTCTGCTGTTAACATTTTCTATACATATCACCTAATCAGCATGAAATTTTGTATTCACTGTTTGGAAAGGTTTTACCGTCATCAAGAAGTAAGTAAACAATCAAGAAGAAAACGCATTACATGGCTATGCACAGAGTGTGCCGATAATCGCGCTTACAACTGTTTGATAATTCTTTAATATTTCTAAACTAAGAAAATAAACTACTAGCTATTTGATCTTTGTAGGTCGTTATTTTTAATAGCTGTATATCGTCCAAGGAACTCAGATAATATATTCCGGAGCAAATTGTTTATGTATGTAAAATTATTTTAAAAATGTAAACACAGTAAAGCAATGTCAAATTGAAATACGCTCAGTATATTTTCCTTCATTATGCTTCATTATTATCCTCGCTGAATTCAACTGCGGAAATACACTGAAATAACGCATACAGCTGTGCCAAAAGATCAATTTCATCTGTGTCCAGGCCAGGGAATTACATCTCTGTGTGAACGTAATCTGCGTCATCACATACAGTTTGAATGCAGTGCAACCTCGTTAGTAGTTTTCTGGTCATGAATTTTGTTCACACGCGAGTAGTTATATTAAACAGGTACATATGGTTACGTCAAAGCTAGAGTCTCAGACTGAATTGACATCAACCGAGGTTATATTAAGGGTCATACACTGTATAAAAAAGTTTTAATTTTCACCTTTTCAATGTCTTTCTTGTCCGCTTTTCGTGCATAGATGACGGCAGCAGCGTACATCAAGAGAATCAGAAGGACCGTAAGTAATAAAACGAACCCGTTCTTGAGCATATCAAAGCTAAGAGCAGGAATTGATTCTGGTTTTACTTGGAAACCACCGAATGCTGATAAATGACTTGTTTTGCAATAAGTTGTATCAAAGTCTGTACGTTCGGCGTCCACCTGAGATAACGAGAGTAAAACAAAAAGCAAGTTAGGAAATATAATATTGAGAAAACTATATACATTTTTAAACTAGGCCAGTTTCATAGATGTTTAAATACTCTTTCATTGTCTGCAATAATTTCCAACCAAGTGGCCAAGTGCAGTCCTGATGCTTTTTGGGATTTAGAGGCTATTACAGTAATGTGATTTTGAGCTGAAATCGACAATTTTGACAACCAAGAACAATCCTTGAAATCGATCATCATAGAAAAGAGTACGGTTGATTGCACATCAACAAAAGCAATACTTGTGGCGTCATCCCATGTGGCAGAGGTCAACTAGCATACATCCCAAATACCTAAAGACTGCACATGGTCAATCTCCGCATCTGATCTAGCATGATTCATTGTTTGCCAATGAAAAGCCTAACTTGACCATTTGACTTCTAACATGCCCTATACAGCTTGGCCACCTATAATCTTACATACCATGACTCCTTCTTCTGACCACATTTCTTTTTCTTCATCCCAGAAGCGGCATGAAGGCGTATACACGTTCATTGTCAGATTGACGGCTTTAGCAACTTCCTTCAAGTCGAATGTAAACTCATTTCCTTGTTGTAGAGGACCAGGAGTCTCTCCAGCATATGTTGCCGCGATAAACAAAGAAGCATTTATTACGGATTCATCTCCTAGCTCAGTAATGTTCAACAAAATTATAGACGTATTATCAAGTAATCGGTACTGTGCTAGTTTTGGTGCATCTACGGACGCATTTTCTGTCTTGTTTTCCATTATATTCACAGATGTGTGTTCATATCCAAACGTGAACCGTATATTATACATATCCACGGTTGGGGCCTTTCCATATCTGATATATACTGTGAAAGAAACTGGAAAATCGTCTTTAGCCAGGAATCTCAGGAGCAGAGGTTTATCTTTATACCTTATCGTCTGCTTTAGAACTTTTCTTTCTCCTGGATAGAACAACTGGAATGTTTGGTTAGACATCTTCGATGGATCATTTTCCATGGTAATATTGATGGTGTCATTTAAATTAGCAACAGCAAGTTCGTGGCTATCGTCATACTCAAATTCCAACGATGGAACGTAGGTCCCAATTTCACCAATTGTTGACATATTCCACTTGTAGGGGTTCCTGAAGAACTTGACGACCTAAATAAGGTTGAATAATCTGACATAATTGCATGAACAGTGTTCAACAATGCTGTAAATAATAGCATTAGTGTTTTAATGTAACTGTATGATTCGTGGATAATTTATTATACACTTTAAATATCATGGTAACCGAAGGAATAAACTGTACCATAGTATAATAATGTTCTCCTTATTTCGTTGAACCATTTTGTAGTATTGACGATTTACCACATGGATTTCTATGTTTGGATTGTATTTCCAAACACAAGTGACTTTAGGAGAACAAGAGCTGAGCGTAAGAAAACACGAGC
>OFHS01000448.1:10824-43032 GCA_900245855.1 Calvadosia cruxmelitensis
CAGTACCAAATTCACACCTCCGAGCCTCATGAAATGTTGCAATTAGCTAATCATCTGGATTTATCCAGCACAATGGCTGGTTTAAACGGCATAATAATAATATAGACGGTCCTCTACATGAAGAGGCCGTCCCTCTTCCTATTAATGCACTTATTGCATAAACTACGCCATAAATCACGGTCAGACGCGGCTGACAAAGTAACACCAAACAAAGACAAATCAACATTCACAGTAAAATTTAAACGGCAACATTCATTTAAACGGCATTGTCCCCCAAGCCCTCGCTGGCGCCACCCCTGCCTGCGGCTTCGACCATGTTGCTACCCTGGTGGTGAGGGTATTATTGTTTCACGTTGTACTGTACCCTTTCCATCAGTGAAAAGGTGGTTCAAAGTCTTTAATCAATAATTCCGGACGAGGGAGCCTGCCCACTTAACGTTCTTAACGAGGGTGATTGAAATTGTAAAATATTCCGCTAGATGCCTCAACAATTTATCCGTAAAATTGTCTGTACCTCCATGTGTGACTGCAAAAACGTAAAAAAACTCTCAACTTTACCTTGCAACGAGTTGGCACCATTGGATCCAGTCAGTAACTGCCTATTGGAAGCCTTTAAGATATTCAGTTGTTGTAAAACAGATGTTTTGTAAACTTCTGCATGGGACACATAGGGAAGCGCTTCAGTGGAAAGCCACGTGCCACTTTGTAAATTGTTAAAAATAGAGTTGCCTCCTAAATACATCTCTGAAACTACAACTATGCCTGTTTACATGGCCCTAGTTGACCTATTTGCTTTAAATCCCATTTTACATCCTTCTTTAATCTTCCATCACGCTCAGTTCAATGATTATTGTTTACTATTTGCAGAACCTAACGGCAACTCTGCAAAAGTCTGGATGTTGTCAGCAAATGATATGGATGATGAAGAAGTGGTATGTTAACCCTTGTCCTGCTATTGACGTGTATCACGTTTTTGAAACAAGTAAAAAGTAGCAATATATAACCAATCAGATTGTCAGTCCCTGGCAATCAACCAATCAGCAATCAAGAAAGCAACTTCCAGTATTCTTTTAACTGATTTTATCAGCAGGACAAGGGTTAATGGCGCAATACAACATTCTTCGTTGGAACAATGCCGTCTACTCTTAGAGGATTTCTTAAGTGTAACCCCATCAAAGTCACCAATGTTTCAGCGCAGGGTAGAAACTGTGACCATCTATCTAACAGTGTTACTGTGACAATGTACTAACTGACATTGTTCTGTTCATATTCATTGTCAAGACCTTTTACAATGGATTGTCTTATCGATTAATACTGTGAGTTAATTACTTAATTATAGCACATTTGCCACTGATTTTGTGAATAATATATTGGATGATTTTTGGCATTTGTGGAATATGTATGTATACATAATATTATAATTATTCTAGGTGTGCTGTGTTGAACTTTAAGCTTGTTTTGTGTGATTTTCTTTAGGATTTGATTGACTCTGACACTCTTCTCGACGAGGATGACCTCAAAAAGCCATCACCTGAGAGCCTCAAAAGTAAGACAACGCCTAAAGGGATTGCATGCATTCATATCTTCGTGCTGCAGTGTATAGCCTTTAGTTTGAGTTTAAGCCTGTTAAGAGTTTTTGATAAATGTTCTTTCCCTTTGCTTGGATTCTCAGCAAAATTGCAGACCGAAGCAACGTAAGAGTCTGTAATTTACAATGTCTCACTCTACGAGAATCGTTACCACTTTCTACTTAGGCCTACCCTCTGCTTTCTGGGTCTGATTCTTATGTTTGGTATTTTTTAATCCAATTTTGTATTATACTGAGAATCCAACAAAGAAAATTTATCTGGTTTTGACAACAACCTTTGGACTTGTCGTACTGACATGCGTGTACCGCTGACTGAAGTACTGTATTTTCCAACAGGCGCATGCGGTACTGATTCGGCTGGAAAACGAAAGGCATGTAAAAACTGGTGAGTCCCCATAAAGTGTTACGTGTTGTTGATCGTTTTCCGTTTTTGCTTATTCAACTCCTGTTGACATGCGTTTCGATTGTTCGTTCTTCAGCACGTGTGGCCTGGCTGAAGAACTCGATGGTCAACCGGCACCAATGCAGAAGTCAGCTTGTGGCAATGTATGCTATTGATAGCTATTATAATATAACCTGTCTATAGCGGTCCCCTATTGGACTTGAGGAAAATGACCTTTATAGACAGGTGTTGCAGGTTGCATGACTAACGTTGCCGATTTATTTAAAAAACTCTTCAAATTGCTTTGCGTTTATTGAAGACCTATGAAAGGAAGCGTGCCTGCCAGCGATAAAATAACTTGAATTTAGTAGCATTCCATCACAGTGCGGTATAGCGAGTCGATCCACAGAGGTATTCTGTGTGATTATGTACAATGTAGAGCTGAATTTAATTGATGTCCTCACATGTTTTGAAAGAGAGTATATATCACTGGAGAATATCATAGACACCGTTTAATAAAACCACGGTAAATAAAACCAGTCGATTTACTACTTTTGCATTCTTTCTCTTAGCTAGTAGCACTTCGCTTAATAAGACCAGTCTCTTATTAGAACCAAACTAGAGCGGTTCTAACGGGGTTTTATTAAGTGAAGTAAACTGGATTAAAGAAACGAAATTCTTGAATTAAAATATTTCTAAAAAGTACAAGAATCCTTCCACGCTGAAAGCCAATGGTGCTGAATGACTTTGTTTTCTTTTGCAGTGTAGCCTTGGTGACGCTTTCCGATGTTCCAGTTGTCCGTATCTTGGTATGCCTGCCTTTAAACCTGGCGAGCAGATTCTCCTGAGTGGCAGACAACTCCAACCCGACGCTTGATGCTGTTAATTTTATCGAAAAACTACTCGTTGAAGCAGGACGCAGCTTGTCGTGAAAATGCCTTGAACTGAGTATTACTCGTTTTGCATATCATGTACAGAAATCGCTTTGCAGTAGTAATGCCAGTATGGGACATCTTATCTCCGCTGTAACAATTTCACCGAGAGCAAGATTGAATACTGAGATTAAATAGCAAGATTAAAGATTTTCGTACAAACCAGCGTTCGTGTATTACAGGACGCACAGCGGAATCATATTCTGTAACGTATCTTATATGAGACGGGAAATTGATTATGGATTGGATATCTTTTAGAAAGCTCTTTTTGCCGATATATCTAATTTTTTATTTCTTTGTCGGCGTGAGCTTTTCTTGATCTTCATCTGCGTGCGAATATTTCGCGATTTTCCATTTATTTTGTGTTCTTTTTATTAAATATCCTAGGATGAAACTACAATTTTACTTACATGTCTAATGAACTGGATCCAATTATATGTTATAACCGTTTCTGTTATTTCCATCGGGTATTCTCTGATTTATTCACTTCCTTTAGATGGTAGCTTTTATCGTTGTTCCGCATGACCAGTAATTAAAAACTGCGATGTTTTAACCAGCCAAGTAGGACAAATCGCGAATCCTTTTATGAGATATTTTGACATTACTTTTACTTCTACTAGAATATCGAGTAGACGAAAAAAGACTTTTTAGAAGCGACTTTTATTAATTCCACAGTCAAGTAATATAGCGGAGCGACCTATCAGATGAGTTGCTTCGATAGCAAAGAAGATCGTTGGCCCTTGAACGCACAAGTGGAGTGACGCCATAACCGTTCAGCAGGTCTGTTTCAACGATTAAATTGCCTGTTTACATTTGCTAAATCAAAGTACTTGCTGTTTACACTTGCGGGAAACTAAGCGAGGAGCCGGCCGCATTGTCTCTGTCAACCTCGCACAGATTGGTCAACGGCTACTCTTTCCATCATCTGATGTTTTGACAGACCGAGGCCAACGTGAGGGGCTGATTACTTTTGGATATTGTTTTTGGTGATGAATTTTCGAGCAGCGTTTGATGGTGATTACTAATGAGAAGAGTTTTTGGAGAATTCCGGATGTTACTTCCGTGGTGTATGCTTTGGATTGGTTGGTCTGTTGTCATTAATTATGTTTCCGCTGGAAACTCCTTCGAAGATTCCGTTTTAAAAGAGCACAATCGACTGCGAAGAAGACATGAGTCTCCGAACCTTATTGTCGATAACCGCCTGATTAATTGGGCCAAGAAAAGAGCGAAGAAGTTCGCTGCTTCCGGTTCGTTGCAGCAATGCATGCCTGGAATGAACACGTACAGCATATGTACGGGGTTAAGCTTCAGTTTATCCGGGAAGGAAATCACAGATAATTGGTAAGAATATTACATTCACAGCACTTAACAGGCCATGCTCATTCGTTCCACACCTTGCATATCAAATGGTCTAATGTGAGAGAATATGTACGTGCATAGTTCGACCCGTCCCGTGTTGACTGGGTTGCAGGTTGCATGACTAACGTTGCAGATTTATTGGAAAAACTCTTCAAATTGCGTTGCGTTTATTGAAGACATTTGAAAGGAAGCGTGCCTGCCAGCGATAAAATAAATTGGATTTAATAGCACTCCATCACTTGTTTTATCGAGAGCATCAATATCATCACGCTGACAAACTTTGAGTTTTTTTCAACACTTTGCGTCTGTTCTCGGCAGAAGGCAACCGTAAAATCAATCCTTCAATTTCAAAGGGATTGTTTAGTATTGTTTATTTTATTTCTAATGTTGAAATCTACGTAACGTATGCTTAACAAGCTTTGGAACTTCTTGGCATTGCAATGACGCAAGAGCAAACAGGACAGTTGCAAATGCTTCTCTTCAAAAAAATGTGACATGTGTGCGTTTCTAATGGGCAACATGGCATGTCATACGAAGATGCACAAAATGATTGGAATCAATGAGACGAATCCCCTACAACTATGAAATCAACTTCCACATTAATTTTTTTTCTAGACAGGAATTGTTTTCTTGTTTCAAATATCAATTTTCTTAAAATAAGACTTAGTCGATGGAAGAACAATAGCAAAATTCTTATCTGGCTTAGCAATTTATGGCTTAGAGCGTGGAGCAGTATTTGTTTACTAGATTTAAGAATAATATTCCTTAAAATGAGAATTTTTGTTCATAAAGTGGAAATATTATTTTTTGCAGTGGAAACGATGTTTAAACTTGCAAAGCATGAGGTGATTAAGTCTCACAACACTGTGACTGTAAAGTGGATTCTGTGAAGCACCCATTTACAAACGGAGTCATCCCATGATATAGATTCTTCAGCAGAAAACACCATTATGGCAAAAGCACTTCAAGCAGTTAAGCATTTGATATAAAATTGGCCTATCACACCACGGAATTGTATATTAATTGCACATAATCTAAGCTTTTTATCATTTTAAGGTGGATTAACAAATGGCTGTATGTAATTGGAAGTCATTCTTCCTTTTATTTGTCTGGCCAATATTTTCGTCGAATAAACATACAATCGTCCAACAATGAAAGCAGAACTTTTTTGGATAATCGGTAGCGGTAGCGGAGTCACTCCCTCCCCTCGGATAGCAATCTCGTATAGTGTGGACCAGGCCTTGCTTTTTATTAAGCTCCATTGACTCCAAGGGACTATAATTTTCTTTCCTAAAAGCATTGAATCTTCTGCGCTTCTAGAAGCTTGTCTTCTTCTAAAACAGCAACATTGTCTGCGTCGTGGGTCATGATGAGAATCGTATTTTGCATTAAGAAATCCTTTTAAACAGTCGTTCTCTTTCCTTGGTCACAGATTGCAATATCGTCCGTGTTCTTCGCAATTTTGAACTAAACATTATTATTCCTGAATGCTTTTAGAAGAAAAAATATCATGAGGCATTCTCATCCAACGTAAGCTATCAAAAAGCTGCTGAGACAGACAGTAATAGGTCATGCTCTGAGTAAAAGTGGCACAGGAGTTTCTTAGAGAAATGCTCATCGAATCATGACTGGAAGATTCGAATTCACGGGTCATTGGTTGCTATCGAAAGCCACGTGACAAGAATATCAGGAGAATTAAAAACTCAATTTTCGTAATTGGGTTATAGAAAAGTGTTGGCCTTTTAGTTTTAATACTTTGCAAATAATCAATTGAGCATCTAAGGATAATTCGAATGCAATTTTACAACCATACAGGAAATAATGTAACTCGACTGGGAGTTCGTTTTTAAGCCATTCTGTGTTTAATCGCAGTACGTTGTTTAAATCAGAAATGCATCTGATTTTATAAATACGATCGCTTCTTAGTTATGCGTAGAATTCTCTGTCTATAGCACAACATGATGCACATGTAACGCTTCTCTTTGTCAAATCACAAGCAGTTCAACAATCATAAAAATGTGTCTACAATACAATAAAATCGCAGTCACGTTCAACTTAATAAATTTGAATTACTACAAAACACAATATTACCAAAAATAAATTAAACTATGATATTCACAAATTAAACATTTCGTGCAAGTTTTCCCCGGCCCTTAGGGTGCCAAAAATGCTTGTAGCATTACCCCTCTGAATCGCGATGCCTAATGAAGTGAGTCATTGACCTTGTTTCTCCTGTGGCGACGATAATTTATTTCCCATTTGCACTATGTATAAATTATTTGGCTTTATCGCCAAAAGGGTCCATCGTTATCAAATGGATTCTTCATAGTGGGACAGTAGCAGACGTGATCTTAGAAATTGAAGTAATTAAGATTTTATCACATTTAATAATGTGTACAATTCTGAAACAAACAAATGAAAATGTTTTTCAGAACGGTGGCCAGCAAGTGTCGCGGCATATCTTATTTTCATTTTGAGTAACTTGTTTCTATTTTGAGCAACTTTCTTTCATTTGACGTTCTCTGCGTCTAGCTGTAACAACATTTCACCCCCAAGTCTATCGTGTGTCCTTAAAGTTCAATAAAAACCAATTGATATAATGTAAAATAGGAATAAATACATTTGAACATGAACATATATTTCAAAGTTCTTCGGATGATTTTTTTTCACTTGTAGGTATAAGGAAGCTTGCAAAAAGGATTTCAGATTCGATCGTCCAGCCAAACCAGCAGCGCCATGTTCAACTCAGCTGCTTTGGAGAGACACGAAGAAACTGGGCATTGGTTTTGCCTACAACAACACAGTTAACCAATCTTGCGTTTACATTGTAGCCTTGTACAGGCCACCTGGTAATATCCATGGCTTTTATAAGGAAAACGTTCACACTGGAAGTTTCGACAGGAAACTACATTGCAAGAACATGACCAAATTAGATCTCGGTGCATCGCTTTTGAAGGAGAAGCTCAGAGGAATTCATAGGAAGGAGCCAGCAATAAGTAAATATACTATTAAGTGTAATGTTACTAATATTTGTGATGTTCCCAATGGAACGATAAGGTTCAACACCAAGAGAAGAGACGTGTGGTAGAGTTGCTACTGCTACACAGCACGTTAGTCACACGATAGACAATATTACAGTGCGTTACATAGAATATATAAAGGACGAGGTCTGGGTACTAGTTACCAGATCCCAACAATATGTAAAGCCAAATTTACGCAAAATACGCATAGTACTGTTTTGGTAATCTTATAATATATCCAAAATAAAAGACCCTACTAATATCAATAGTAATAAGACATCTAGGAGGTGGAAACTAGAAATTAAATGCACCTCGATCTTCAAAAGCGTATAATTTCTTTTGAATTAAAATAGAATATAGAGCAATTCAATTAAACCTAAACCTCCCAACTAATTAAACTAAAATGCCTACAACACGTTATCCTAACTGAGTTTTATTATTTACATAGCGTTATCTAATCAAGTAAAGGTGCCTCAAGAGCAATCCGTGTTTCCTCACTGGGTCACCAGGAACAAGTTAATAATATGTTGAGTCTGTAGTAACTCGCAAAATAAGAACATCAATTCTGAGTCAGATTTTATTGATTCTTATTTAAAATGTGTAGATAGTCGATAAATCTAAAAGAACCTAAATATAAAAGTATAGTAGTAAGTATTGTAAATATTTCTAGAGTAATTTTATAGTTTTCAATGTTTTGGAAATTAATTTTATTGTATTAGACATTTTTACCTGAATTACTTTTGTAAGTTATCCATTTATATCAAAATAAAGATCTAAAATACCTCAAAACTTTACTGTATCTCTCACAGTCTTAATTCTCAAAATCAATACGTGCGAAGCTGGATGCGAAGACGCTGACGTCGCAGTAATCTCGAAAGGACGAGTAACACCTTTTTCACTTCAGATATTTGCCTGCATTTCAGGTCAAGCAATGCTTCATGGTAAGGATGGATTTCTCCTCGGAAAACAAAAAACTACATCTCGAAACGAAAGACGAACGTTTTACTTCAAGCCTCCTTCGACAGTCCTGATAACAGGCGATCAGGATGAAGAAAGAGATAGTATTTACGCCATGAGGAATTCAATTGGTGACGAAGATCAGGAATTGAACAGTCGTTCGCAATATTATCGCGCACGAGAGCCATCTGAACGAATTCGTTTAGATCGATTACTTGCGCCGTCTAACGGGTACTTGTTCCCTCCGCAAGCGTCGCTACCCGTTGATTCCCGCGAGTATGTCACTTACCCACAAGACACAAGCCCGTATGTTGATTCCGCACCAAACTTCATGAGTGATATTGCAACGGACGAGACGATTACAACACCACCGAGCAAAGGTTTGATATTTAGTAAACTGCAATCAGCTTAGGAATTCTTATTATAATTTATTCTACTTGTCATTATTATTATTTCTACTTATTATTATTATTATCATTATAATGCATCCTACTTTTTAGTCATAGTTATACTTCAAGCCTTCAAGGGATATTCAATTAATTTTATAAAACTGTGAATCATGTATTCCGGGAAGATAATTATCCAGATTTACTGCATTACCAAAAGTGTTTACTGGAATTCTTTGCAGAGCTCGAAGCATTCCGTCGAGAAACATTGGAGACACACAATACATTTCGGCACCTCCACGGCAGTCCACCAATGCTCCTAGATGACTCCATGTGTGAGAAGGCTGAAGCATGGGCAGCAAAATTGGCGAAAATGGGTACTCTTGAGCTTGGAACGGACACAGATGATGGCGAGAATTCCTTCCTTGCTTGCGATAAAAGAGGACACCATGTACCAGCTAGAAGAGCTGTCGCAGAATGGTAATGGAATTTTTTAATTATCTTTCATGTAGAATAAAGTACATACTACAAGGCAGCCGTTACTAAAATACGATAAAGTAAAATAATTTTCCTATGGATTTATTGCCATAGAGTTACACCTGTCTTAAGCGACCACCTGTCTCAAGCTACTATATTTACAATAGGTGGCTAAATGTTTAAGCAATGCCATATACAGTACCTGTCTTAAGCGACCACGTGTCTTGAAAGACCACGTTTTATTAATCTTTTGGGTGGTCGTTCAAGACACGTGGGCTGTAAAAGTATTTATTCAGAATCGTGCAATAAAATGTACTGTCTTCTTACAAATAATTGACAAGGTATTTAGTACAAGTTAATTAAGTAAAAGGTAATTAGGGGCAAGTTAATTAAGTATATGGAGCCAATATCTCAAAGTTAAAGATTTTAAGCTCCTCTATAGCCTCGTCCATAATATTAGCTTCCTGGGGCCTTATTCATGGACCAGGACTAAAGCATAGTCTAGGACTAAATCTCAACTCCCATATACAGATTTTAGTAATTTAGTCCAGACTCAATGTTTAGTCCTGGACTACGCTTTAGTCCCGGTCCGTGAATAAGGCAACTGGTCATTTAATCTGATGTTGATTTTTCAGGTACAAAGAAGTTTGTGATAAATCGTTTGCGTTTGGGAAAGAAATGGGTCACCAGGGAGCCGGTCACTTCACACAGGTCGTTTGGTTGACTTCCAATAAGTTAGGCGTTGGTGTTGCTGAGAGAAAGTCACCCGATGGTAGAATGTGCACGTACATAGTGGCAAGATACGAAGAGCCAGGTAACATCCTCGGCTCATTCCGTGACAATGTCCCTCAAGGGGAATTCAATTTAACCGACTGTAAGAAGATATACGACATTGCTAATGCTGTAATGAAGCAAGGAAAAGCAGCCGCTAAAGAACAGAAACAAACCCAGGCCACTTCCAGAAGCGATGATCAACATTCAGATGGAGGTTAGTTTACGAGTTCCAGAATCGGATATGTCAAGATTAAAACAATAGAAGTTCAGAAATGAATAATTAAAACTTAATCTAACGTGCAAACACAATTAAAAGCCATATAAATGCTACAAAACTATTGCAAATTGAAAATCTTATACAGCATTTTGTTGTATGGCGAAGTTCCTAAAATAGAAGCAGCGTTTCAGTTACTTTGATGAATTTGTTTTGATTTAAACCCATGGACTGGGGATTTTTTTTAATTGTAACTGTGATAGATCACAAGACAGACGGAGTTTATTCCATTATACTGTATATCCCATTCTTATTCTGCACTGAAATAGTAATCTACAGTAACAAAGTTGTCCTTTGATACGAGGATATGAGACGGAGACTGTGTCTTTCTGGTTTTCTGATAAATCTTATTCACGTTGAATAGATTAAAGATTTATATACGTATATACAACTGTCAGTCAAAGTACGGAAATAAGAATAATTTATGCTGATGAGATTACAGCGAAATTATTTACTGCACTACTAATATAGAAATCTGGTAAGAATGGAAAGAAAATTTATTCATTCTATAGGTTAAATCTGATTGGCTAGTGGCTATGCTACAATTGCACGGCTAAAATCTTAAAATAACGGTTTACAAATTTGTTTCGAGACTGTATAGCTCTTGATTCTAATAAGCAGACTTCTTACAAAAGGATTTCGAAACATGGGTCTTTCTTGTAAACGATTTGTATAAAGACTTAAATATATGTATGATGATGATGATGATGATGATGATGATGATGATGATGATGATGATGATGATGTTTGTTTGTTTGTTTGTTTGTTTGTTTTCTTTCATTACCAATATACCTTAATACAGGTGTGTGGTAAGTACATACAAGATGTTGTTACAAGTCAATTCAAGGTCACAAGACCATATAGAACAATATTTACAAAATGTACTAATAAAGTCATAATATGATGATGATGATAGAAGTTTTATGAAAGATATATAAACGATAGTACAGGCTAGATTTTACATTTGAAACATTTCTATAATTATTATTTACAGAACAAGAAGTAACCGTTTCTCGATATCTATCTTACTAGTGTTGCTAGTGATTTAATTAGTGTTCTAAATTGGTAGATTTGATTGCTGATTTCAATCTGCTGCTAAATTTATACTTGTCCAACGCGTACAGGTATGTATGTACATTATGTTTATTTGACAAAAATAGTGACAGGCAAATATATGGAAATATGACTTCCGCTTACATATACAGCCATTGTGAAACACTTAAGCGCAATTAGTAAACAGTACAGTGATGTGACAAGTCAATATTATCTAGCGAACATATATAAGCTAAAACCGTGTCAAAGCAAGTGCTAATCATAAATTACAGATTACAGACAGATGATATTTGAAAGTTTGTGTAACTATTCTTGTTGTGGTTATATCTTCTTTCAGATGTTGACATTGACTTGTTCGAGCGTCAAATATTAGCTGCCCACAACGCATTCAGAAATATCCACGGATCGGATCCGCTGCAACTCGATTCCGATTTATCCGACCAAGCAGAAGCCTGGGCGCGACAGATTTCAAAGGAAGGAAGATTACGTCACGATAATATGACAAGTAACGAAGGAGAAAATCTATTCTTATCATGCAATCCACGAAATATGGTCGTTCCAGCCGATCGTGCTGTCTCCGCTTGGTAAGTGCATGCCATCTCCACGTAGCAAGACTGTATGGCCGAACGTCTTACAAGTTCTTTATTTTTCACATCGCTCTGACACATCTCTTGGAGCCATTATAGATTGGTAATGGATTATCAAATTAAAAAATATAGTAACAATCCAACAAACAAAATAGCTACTAAATCGTGTATGGGCTTCGTATTCACCTACCGGTATGTATTCGCGGCTTTTAAATCAAAATTTAACGGCAAAGCATGACGTTTTGCAACCTATGCATAGTTATAAAAGATTATTCATTCATATTGTTATGCCAAATAATCTATCTCATTATTGTCCCGCTATTATTTGCCAGGTACAAAGAGATGTGTCAGAAAAATTACAAATTTGATGGCGAAGATGGCGACCAAGGAATGCCACGCTTCACTCAACTCGTCTGGAAGAATACGAGCAACCTTGGTGTCGGCATAGCAACGAAGAAAAGTCATGATGGGCTACTTTGTACCTACGTTGTTGGAAGATACACGATACCTGGAAATAAGAAGGGATTATATAAAGACAATGTTCAACTTGGTCATTTTAATCAAAGTATTTGCGACACGTATCATAGCGTCGCATCCAGGGCCACAATTGAAGCTGCGGAAGAGTATAATACTGTTTTGAAAGACTCTCTCACAGGTATATACACTGAAAAATATTTTCTAGCCAAGAATTGTGTGGCACATTTCAAGTATCAACCTTCTTATAATGCGACTAAGCCTGTGGAAGAACAATGGCAGTATCCATACTTGGCTTAGAAATTTGTTGCTTGCAGCGTGGACAAATATTTCATGGGAAATTTTGTTCCTAAAATAGGAGCAATATTGTTTGCAGTGTATAACTGTATATATATGCTAAAACTGTGTTTAATGTTAGCTCCATCAGAACAGTTTGTTCTTAGTGGCTGTCAGGACTGTCGATTGTACCTACAAAGTACATGACTGTATAGAGTTCGTTAAGCCACGAAATACATCAGGACTACACTCGGATAATTGTCATTCAATGGTTATATGGACATTTGACAGCCAAAAGGTTGCCATTGATAATTATAGAATTGATTTTGCTGAATGCTCTTCTAATAGCAAACTCCAGTGGATACATCTGTAAGAATGTAAACGTCATTTTGTTTAACGAGGGTAGCTCAATAAGCGAATAGCTTGTCACTTTTGAGGTCCTAGACCATTAAAATCACAGAAGACGTAACAAATATATGTGTCGGCTGAACCAGGAGTCAATCTCGGAACGTCTGACTTGCAGCCACACATGCACTAGCCGCTATACCACATCGACCTAAGCTAATTTGGCGCGAATTAGTAAGCTAATTTGGCGCGAATTAGTTGCTTTTGCTTAGAAATACTATGGAATCTCACTTATTTTGTTTGATATCACGTCCTTAGATGCTGCGACTCTCGACGCATTGCGTTTACACAATGATTTCCGAAAGCTGCATCGTTCACCTCCTCTCCGTCTTGACGCAAACGCAACGAAAGAGGCCAGAAAACGAGCCAATCGCATCGCAAGACGAAAGATCATCGACCAGGAAGTAAAACCAAGTGATGGTGAGAGCATTTACACGGAGTGCAGTCAGAATAGAAGTCGCGATTCTGTGGTCAGAGATGCTGTCATGAACTGGTAGGTATCAAACTAATTCTGTGGTACAATGTTCATGGCTGTACACATATATTCATTCTATTTAATAATTCTCATTATATGTAATTGACAACTTCTATTCCATTATCTGTCTCTCTTCTTCAACAAGGGGAGATGTTGTGTATAGTTATTTGTGCTAATTATTAATATACCTAGTCCTAATCTACTAATTAGGATTTCTACTATACCCTTCGCTTTGGCATATCATGCACAGCAAAAATATTGTTTAAAATTTCTCATTTCAAGGAATACTATTCTTAAATCTAATAGATAAAAACTTGTCCAAGCTATAAGCCACAAATCACTAAACCAAATCTGAATATTGCTATTGTTCTTCCCCAAGCCAAGTCTTGATTTTAAGCATGTTGATTTCCATTGAGGCGCCCTATATAAATCCCATAGCAGTAACAACGGATTTTCCCTGCAATAGACTGTTTCGAAATACCACATTATCAAACCCTTAAAACCTTATACTAAACCAGACTTCCTAACCACTAGACCACAGAGCCTGCATATTGCTGCTCTTCGTGGTCAACTGACATGTCCATCACTCACATTACAGTTTATTGTTCTTCATTTATATATTCATAGACAGTGATATTTTTTGCTTTTATCACTATTCAACTGAACAACTGACTAACCTTCAAGCTCTATCCTGAAGAAATGATACATTCCATTGTATAAGTACTCTAAGTATGGAAATTTATTCCTTCCTGGGATGGAATTATGCTGTCATGTATGCTATAAAGTCTATAATTATGCTAACTCATGTTAATGTATTACTGTCTACTCATGCGCAGTTGCATTATTACATCCGCGTGCGCTGTCGTTTTAAAATCACATGACCTTGGGTTAGTTGCTGTTCGTATGTGAGATAATTGTTACAAGCGAACGCCTTCTCTACGAAGACACACTTGTGAATAAAAGTGTGAATTAACGATATATATCATGATATTCTCAACATGCTGTCCTTTCCAGGTACAATGAAGCTTGCGACAAGAACTATGACTTTGACGCTGAAATAGGAACACAAAGCTCGGGCCATTTCACGCAGCTTGTTTGGAAGGGTTCAGATCGACTCGGTTTGGCAACATCACGAAGCCAAATCGAAAATATGACGTGTACATTTGTCGTGGCCAAATATAAGAGCCCCGGTAATTTGATTGGTCAATTCCGCGAGAACATACCACGTGGTCAGTTCTCTGGTGCAACATGTTCGAAATTACAAGCTGTCGCCAGAACGATGTCGGCTTCCGACGACAAAGATGCGATGAAGGCAATGACAATTATCGAAGCGGATCAAGAGGATTCGACAGAGTCGGACAGTGTAAACACTGCCATTGTGACGAATGGCAACACCACTTCCAACTACACAAAAAGCAATAGCACTGGCGAGGTTAAAGCGGTTGTACCAAATGGCTCAAATAGCACCGACGGTATGGATGATTATTGTACGCTGTTATTACAGTGAAACCTGTCTATAATGGCCATCTCTGGGACCAGATGGAAATGACCTTTATACTGTAGACAGGTAGCCTTTCCATCCAGGTCAATTTCTATAGAATGTGTCATTTTGGGGTTATGAATAGTGGTCTCTAGACAAAGGTGGCCGCTAATAAAGGTTTGACTGTAGCAATAACACAGGCACATATTTTGTATACTGGAAAAGCACTCTGGGCCTTGCAAGAACATCCACCACGTCTCCATTTGATAACCTGGGTAAAAATAAGTATAAGCCTCTAGATTTAACATAATGTTGACGTTAGATAACTAATTTTCAAAAACGTAGAAGCGATCCTACATTCTAAATTCTCGTACCAATAACCAATGTGGCTTCCTGACCACTTGCGTCCCTCCAAGGCGATCCAAAACCATTTACATGCTTTGCATGCTTTGATTCGAGATTTTACTTAGTTTTGTTACGTACCATATACTTTAATTTAATTCCCTTTAGAAATAGTTTAGTTTCTGTCTTTTTAACTTAATTCATTTTAATTGCTGTAAGGTTGAAACAAATATATACCAGAATATAAAAAACAAAAAAAGCAACAGAAAAACAGGAGAGTTACAACTCCACACCATTACCAATCCCACATATTCTTGGTGTCGTGAATAGTGTGGTATAAAGGTACATATTGCATTTGTGTTATGCTTAAACACTTCTCGACAACCCAGATCTATCATCTGGTCTGTAGAAAGAAAATACTCTATTCGTCTTCACCGGTGTATAGCTATAGTATCTTTCGATAAAAGTAGAGCATAAATATTTGAATCACTTTTTTATTAAAAATCATTTAGGCTAAAGATACAATAACCAGATAAGGTTAGTATAATTATCTAAAAGCTGAAAATTATACTATATGATTATTAATTGACTGAGATAGTTAATTGAATGATTTGATATTCCAATTTTAGAATTTGCTCAGCTAGGGCTAACTGCACACAACACATTACGAAAGATTCACAAATCGCCTCCGCTCAAACTAGACAACCAATTAACTGCAGATGCAATGGAGCACGCTAAGAAAATGGCAGTTGAGCATCAGATACTTCGTACCAGTATGGAAGAACGGAAAGGAGCTGGCGAGAGTGTTGCTAAGGGATGCAGGTCAAGTGGAAAGATGACGGCCAGTGAAGTGACGGCCATATGGTATGTGATCTGCGACATCTATTGACCAGGGTGTTCATGCATTTACTGAGCTGCTCAGTTTAATTCCGGTCTTTAAGTATTTGGAGAGATCAGTTGTAAGTTAAAAAGGTAAATATATCGTTGGTTTATGACCACCTGTCAAGCGATCACCAGTCTTAAGAGCTCATCTGTAGAGATCATTTTTCTTAAGCGATAACCTGTCTTAAGTGACCACCTGTCTTATGCGATCACCTATCTTAAGGACTACCTGTATTAAGAGATCACCTGTCTCAGGAGATCATTTGTCTTAAGCGACCACCTGATGTTTTCATTGGGTGATCATTTAAGACTGATTTGACTGTAGGCCATAAATTGCTATATTTCTTTGATAAATCGCAGATTAGATTTCTAACGTTTTTCTCAGGTACAACACTGCTTGCTCTTCTGATGGCTACGATTTCGATGCCAGCCAAATCTCAGAACAAACTGGTGACTTTTCTCAAATTATCTGGAAGAGTACCACTCTGCTCGGTATGGGTTATGCTACTACCAAAGAAAAGGACGAAGAATGCACATACGTGGTCGGTCGTTACAAACTACCAGGAAACATGATGGGAGAATTCAAGGAAAATGTCGATAAGGGTTCATTTTCATCAGATACATGTAAAACTCTTGACGACATTCTACAAGATTCTGGTGGAAGATCGAATTTGACGAATACGCAAACAGGAAGGTGGAACGAGTCAGATAGTGAGTCGTCAAAAGAAGGTGAAGGAGATGTTTGTGGGAATGGCACGGATAGTTCTGTGGAGAACAGAGGCTCAGACGGTAAGACATGTCTACTGAATAGACTGCACATTCTAACTTGTGTTAAGCGACCACATTTATGAGTAGACCATCTCAAATTAGTCACTCAAGCATGTAAATACGAGATAAAAAGAATTGCAGCAGCTAAAAAACGATGTGCAGTAGCTAATACCAGGCTCAGTCTCAATACATGTAATCTAGGAACACAAGATGTGAGCTGTGCAATGTCGACAGCTCAGGACAACTATAGACAAAATAGTTTCTAGACAAAAAATGTTCTCTTGTTTCAAGTATCAATCTTCTTAAAATAAGACTTGGTCGGTGGAAGAACAATAGCAATTTTCATTTTTGGCATTAGTAGTTTATGGCTTACAGCGTGGGCAAGTATTAGTTTACTAGATTTAAGAATAATTTTCTTTGAAATGAGAAAATTTTGTCCTTGAAATAGGAACATTATTTTTTTTGCAGTGAATTTAAGAAGATAAATTTTCTGATGTCAGCTATTACACGTGATAGAAGTCAAATTCAGTCGTCATTAGCTTAATCTTAAATATCATAGCGGCTGAGCTTCCCTAGTTTTAGAAGCCATAAATTAAACTTGAAACTGCCACAATCTTAGGAAAGGGTTGCAGATGAAGGTGCTGTAAGATTAAACACGGTTAAACTCACACGCACTCTGATATGCATTGACATTGGGTACGCGTGTCAATTACTGGACGGTTGTATAGTATTCAGTTTTCTTCTCGCGGTACAATGAGTTCTTATTGTGCTGACCTAAAACACAATTTCTCTTGTTGTAGACTTTGCGGAAGAAATGCTAAAAATGCATAACAAGGCTAGAAAAATTCATAGTGTCAAAGATCTGAAATTAGACTCAGACTTATCGTCAGCTGCTAAGAAGTACGCTGCAAAGATCGCGAAAAGTAAAACATTGGAACATGCAAGTTCGGAAGAAAGGAACAAACTTGGCGAGAATCTTGGCAAACTTTGTTTAAGCAATGGAAGGACAGAAACTGCTGCATCATTTATGAAGATATGGTACGTACGTTGAAAATATTTCTAGACCAGTATTGTTTTCTTGTTTCACTAAAGCATCAAATTTCTTAGAACAAGACTTGGTCTGTGGAAGAACAATGTCAATATTCATACTTGGCTTAGTCATTTTTGGTTTGCTGTTTGGAAAAGTACTTTCTGCTATATTTAAGAATAGTATTGCTTCAAATGGGAACTTTTGTTTTTAAAACAGGAACAATATTTTTTGTAGTGCAAATATTTATCTCAACTGCTTCAGTTATTAGTTATGCTTTCTTTATTATGAGTGTTCTATTTGCTCTTTTATCATTAAATTTGATGTAATGTCCAAGGACCTTATTCATGGCCTGGGACTAAAGCGTATTATGGAACTAAACATTCAGTCTGGATTAAATGACTAAAATCTGTATATAATGCATTGAATTCATTCTTATTGTTGCTAGCGATTCATTTTATTTAGGTACAAAGAAGCCTGCGGCTATGATTTTGACTCTTCAGAATTTAGCCCAAAAGCCGGAGAGTTTACTCAAGTTATCTGGAAAGGCAGCACACTCCTTGGCGTTGGTTTCGCTACGAGCAAGGAAAAAGGTCAAACGTGTACGTATACCGTATGCCGTTACAAGGAAGAAGGAAACACATTAGGGGATTTCAAAGGCAACATTGCCAAAGGATCGTTCAAAAATTCGAGTTGTGAGAATCTCGATGAGATCTTTGGAGACTCCGCGGCCAAATTGGGAGCGATCCCATCACAAGCAAGTAACGCAAGTGCAGCAAACTATGCAGAAGGATTTGGAGCCCCTTGCAGAAACGTAAATAATCCACCAGCTAAATTGGTCATTGACAAGAGGACATCAGAAGGTAACAATTTTGCCATGCTTTTTATATAAACTATAGTACTACTTAAGAGGTATACAACTACTTAAGAGGTTTAGATTTAGCTAACTTCCGTGCATAGGAAATTTTAATTTTTATTATAATTATACTTTTGTAATTGCCACTCTTTACGAAATAAAAATTCAGAAAAAAAAAACTATAGTAATATACAGTACATGACTCGATGGTTTAGTAACTTTTTCATTATGTGCCCTATCAATATTGCATCAAGGACACAACTGTTATTAAAAAGGTTACAACTCGAAAAATGTCGCTTTAAATTTGATCTTTGCATGTTTTATAAAATATTTTATGGCTTCGTTGATTTAGATTATTCAGAATTCTTTGCCTGATCAGTTCTACAGTACCAAATATGACTCTCGTGGACATTCTTTAAAAGTTCAGTATGGGCCTGTCTCTAATTATGATTTTGTTAAATATGAATTTTCCACCGTGTTACGCCCATGTGGAATTCATTACCAGCTGAAGTTGTAACTTCTAAGTCCAGGACTAGTTTCAAGTATAATTTAGATAACACGTATTCTTACAGTTTTGTAAATTTTATTAGGCTGCATGTAAAGGAACTACTTGAATAGTACAGTACCTGTGTTTGCCTGTCATGTTTATCGCAAATAAATCAATTCAAATTAACTAAAATATCTATTTATTCAATATAATTAGAATACATAGTATATTATTCATTTCAACCTTGGGCAAAAAGCTCGCAAAAGCCACCAGCGTACCCAGGTCAAGATCGTTCTTGATATATCTCTTAAGCGTGACTTTTCAGCGAGGAAACGCTGCTTCTGATTTAGAAACTTTGCCATACAACAGAATGCCGAATGAGATTTTTAATTTGTAATACTTTTTAACGTTTAATCTTCACATATCCGATTTTGAAGTTTGCGATCAATTATACAGTAACAATAAATCCTTAAATACTACATTGTTAGGATAGCAATATATGAACATTAATTTCCTTGAATCTGTCTGACTAGTTAATGCTTTGATATTTTGCAGCTTTTGTAACGGAGGGATTAAACGCCCACAACCGCCTTCGAGCCATGCACAACTCCCCATTAATGAAAGTTAATGCAAAGCTAACAAAAGAAGCTGAGGAGCATGCGCAAATGCTGGCCAGAAGAGGGATAGCTAGCGGTTCATCAGATGCGAGCAGAGAACGTCAAGGCGAAAGCGTCGCATCGTCATGTGGAATGGAGGACAAAGAAATGTCAGCTACTGATGCCGTCAAATCATGGTAAGGAATACGTCAACTTCCGATCAACATAACATATGACGAAGCATTTTAAATTTTAAATAGACAAGATAGTGGTTTTCCAGTATAACACAAGAAGTCTTTGCAACGTACCCGCGACGTCCAAACGTCATGGAAGCGTCCATGAATCATCGTCAGGACGTCATGTGTTTGCTGGGAATTAGTACGTTCCTTGTTTGATGACGTAAACTTACCCTTCATAGCTAAAACGGTGTGCTTAGCATTGGAAAAGCCTACAGAATGATGATATGAATAATATTTATTTTCAACTAATTTGGCAATTCGATATAAGAAGAAACCGATATCTTATCGGATTGTGTGATTCTCAAGTAAGGTATGTATCATAATATAATATTATAAGTTATAGGATATACATATTATGTATCTAGTATAACTATGGTTATTCCTATTTTCTTAGATGGTGATACTGCAGGGCAAATTTTTTACAATGAAATAACAGAAAAGTATAGAAAAATCAAGAACAAAAGAAAAGCAAATATGTGACGAATACTGATACAGTTAGCCGGATATACGGGTACGGTCAAACCTGTATTAGCGACCACCTCTGTAGAGCAGCCACATATGTGTAAAGACCATTCTTCATAACCCCAAAATGACAATTTCTATAGAAGTCAACTTGGACAGAAAGACCACCTGTCTATAAAAGTCATCATTTCCCTCATGTCCGAGAGGTGATTGTTATAGACGGGTCGCACTGTAGAAAGAAAAAAGTTATTCCACTACAGTAAATATTCTTTTAAGCTGACGAACAGATACTAAATTCTAAGAAGAAGTACTTATTTGCTCAAGCAGATGTACATAGTTGTTTATACAATTGAATTTGGTTAATTTTTGTTCAATTTCACATCACACCCAACGGAGCGATGAATTTACTCCATCTTACTGTATTTATCAACATAAACGATTTGTTTAATGAATTTGCTGTTCCATTGATTCATTTATCCTATAATTACATTTCAAAAAACAATAGCAGATCAGTATTTATTCTATTGTTTACATCAGAAAGATAATTTTCCATCAAAAACCAAACTGCAATAAGTCTTCCTCTTCTTTATAACTACTGCCTTGATTATCTTTGCTCAAATAGAAGTACATATTTTGTTTTCAAGGTACTCCGAAGTGTGCAAGTCTAGAAATTTCGATTTCACAAACCCCATTGTGACAAACGATGTGAAGCGATTCGGTCAACTAGTCTGGAAAAATAATACGGAAATGGGAATGGGTCGATCCACGTCAATCAAAGATGGAGTCAGATGTACAATCATCGTTGCCAAATACGGCAATGGTGCTGACGTCAGAGCTGAACCAAAGAGCAACATTGAAAAAGGAAAGTTCAACCGGGAAAAGATATGCCAACAGAATCCAATCGATGAAGTATTTGCCGAGAAACGAAGTGATGCCTTAATACCAAATAACACTACAGAGAAGAACGCTACACAGAGTAACTCTACGGAGAAGAGCTTCAACGTCAAGAACGATTCTATTTCTCAAGAGCCTTTGGAGAAAGCAACATCTCCCTCTGCCATCCAAAACAATGAAAACGAATCGGTTGCCAAGCGAGATAACCATCCAGGTGAAAACAAAATTCTTCTTCTATCTTCAGAGTAATAATTATTAACTTTATGGCTTACAATTAGTGCTAACTTTATTAATAGTATTAACATATTAGTATCAAGCACCTACGACCATTTTTATAGCAAAATCTCTTATTGTCTAGTACATTTATATATTTATTTTTAACAATAGTTTTACGTCCTCGCCATTCTTTAAAACGTGCCATAATGGCAACTACATTACTATATACAGTTCCCGTAGTAGAATGCGAGTTTAAAGAAATAAAAATGATGATGAATGAACTTCTTACAACTCATCAATGTAGACGAATTCTGCGAAGAAGGTTTGAAATGGCATAACGTCTACAGAGTGACGCATGGTGCACCCGCTCTCACGACGAATCAAAACCTTTGCAAGGAAGCCCAGGAGCTAGCTCTGAAAGCAGCGAAGGACGATATGCTTGATCATTCTGAGAATGAAAATGGAGAGAATTTGGCTTTGAAGCGCTCTGCAAAAGGACACCAGTTATCAGCAGCAGAAGCCACTCTCAACTGGTGAGACCAAAATTGAACATAAAATGTATACAATTGTGCAGTATGGACGCGATTTTCTCGAAATAAATAGATGATTGATATTCCATTAATACAGTTATCTGGCTAACTTGAAATTATTCGGAAAGATTTCTAAACAATTTGCGAGGCAAATTTCCCAATACTGTACACTGAAACCTTTCTATAACGGTTAACTTGGGGACATGAGGAAATGACTCAGGTGGCTTTTCTGTCCAGGTTGATGTATACGGAAAGTGTCATTTCGAGTTTATGAAAAGTGGCCTTTATACACAGGTGACGGCTAATACAGGTTTGAATGTAATCATCATCATTTAATCCCGTTGTATTTAATGAAATAGACAATTCTTCTCTTACTTAAATAGAACTTTCTAAAAACCATTGTCATTGAATTCTTCACGCAGTACGTTTGCATGTGAAATTGTTCGTGCAAAACCAAAAGATAGTTCATTGGAGATCTTCTCTATATAATCACTCGAACACATACAACATATACAACACATACCTAATCTTGTAATAAATCAATAATTATGTATAAGACATCTTATGTCTCTTTCTTTTTCCAAAAGGTACATCGAAGTCTGCTCACCTGGTTACGGTTTCACTGCCAAACGCGAAGAAATCAACCATATTGGACACTTCAGCCAAGTCATCTGGCATTCGACTACTTCATTAGGGATGGGACGAGCTACTATCCAACGCAACAATGAAACATATAATTACGTCGTTGCTCTTTACCGCCCGGCTGGTAACTTCATCGATGAATTCAACGGTGAAGTGAAGAAAGGAAGCTTCAAGCGATCCATGTGTCCACTGTTGAAACGCGACTTGGAATCGATGGAAGAATCCCCGACCGATAGGATTGTTAAAACCAAAGCAACAAATCGTCACAACGTAAAAGAAACGGACGATGAAAACGTCGTGGTTGATGAACCATTGGAAATCAAACTCAATTCCTTGAAAAATAGCACTAGAAAGCGAGACACTGATGAGAGTTCTTCTGTTTCTTCGAAAGAGGGAGAAAAAGAACTTAGTTTATCGCCAGGTTGGTATTTTATTTTTTATTTCCAAAGCCTATAAAGTCTTTCTTATCTACTATTCAAATGCTTCTCGTAACGCAACCCAGGTCTTCTAATCCGCACATACCCAACAAACATTAGATCCATTCTTGAATCAAGTACTCCTTTGTGGAATCCATATCTTTTGAAAATTACATTAGCTGTAGAAAAAGTGCAGCGACGTTTCACCAAACGACTCTGCATCATTGCGCGAATCCCATTCCAATCCTACATGGATCGTATCCGGCAAATGCTAAATCTCGAGTCACTGGAACTTCGTCGAGTTAAACTTGATTTGTTTATGTTGTATAAAATTTTGAACAATCCTGTGGATGTCCCTGAATACATTTATCAATTATCAGTTAACAGGATATTCCCTTCAACTACAATCTATCTAGATATGTGTACAATAACAAATTCTTCAATGTATTCCTTTTGTAACCATGTCATTCCGCTTTGGAACAGTTTGCCTGAAAACTGTGCAGCGGCCACCTCAATCTATTATCTGAGCCAAGACCTGATTAGACAGGCACCAGGCTATTTTCCACTGGGCCGATAATGTGTTAATTTATTCGAAAAACAATACACAATGCCAGCCCTATAGAATAGATTTAATTTAAACTGGTGCTTCTCAGGCATCTTTTACAGTGAAGACGATGACTTGGACAGACGTATACTTTTGATTTCAGACGACCAAGCTCTTGTCCGTGAGATACTCACAACGCACAACAGATTACGTCGCATTCATTCTTCACCTCCTCTTAAAATTGATGCGTCCCTCTACCGGCTTGCAAAGGAAAGAATTGAGAAAATTGAAAAAGAAGGGGGAATGCAACTTGGTTCTGAAGGGAATAGATTGAAAGATATCGGAGAGAATCTGTTCATTGAATGCGATGATCAACAAAATAAGACAATCGATCCAAAGGAAGTCACGATGAACTGGTAAATTATCAATGGCCTGGGATCGTTGATTATATATGTTTTGGCTCCATTTTTATTTCAATTAAACATGCGATAAAAAAACATAGAATAAATGAATCAAAATCTTTTACTCTATGTAGCAATGCAATCCAACGAAAACGAATTTTCTTCTCAGGTACAAAGAGAGCTGTAGAAGCAACATTTTGCCGGGGAGTACAACAGACTACGCGGATGCACGCCATTTTGCTCAAGTAGTGTGGAAGAACAGCAAGAGCCTTGGAGCGGCACGAGGAAACTTCAAAAGCAACAACATGAGTTGCCGAGTACTGTCTGCTCTCTACAAACCAATGGGAAACTTCCTCGGACAGTACGATGACAATGTCCGACGAGGCACTTTTAAGAGGCAGTACTGTCAAGGCACGCCAGTTCCAACTGGAAGTGATGACATGGACAGTCTAGTCGATCCAGCTCTAGATGCACAGCCTTGGGTCAATGCGGGATCCTATGTTGTACCAATGAATTGTGGTAGCTCATGCCAACCTCCGAATAATGCGGGATCCAATCATGCGGGAGCTCAACCTGCGGGATCATGTGGTAGTTCGTGCCAAACTCCAAGCAATTCAGGATCACAGCCTGGAGGATCTGAGAATGCTGCCAATTCACCAGCAGATGGTGGTGAGAATACGGAAAATCTGTCCCCTGCAGATAAAGTGGCAAAAGAGAAAGCTGCTGCAGGTGAGATATGGCGATAAATCAACATCATCAACAGGAAATTGATATCATTTGGCAGATGGGTTCTGCATTGTAATGTTCCAATTCCTTTCGATTCTTACAGTAATGAAAATAATTTATGAATACCAGGATTTTATTTCAATAGATCAAGATTGCCATGGAATAACTATAGAAGAAGGTTATAGACTACACTAGCATTGATATACTGTAAATGCAAAAATACATAATTATTCTTAGTGCAATGGACAAAGCGCAGTCCTATTACATGACGGGATACACTTGTTTTCTTGCACGTGATTTTGAGCTGAAATCTACAAATTTGACAGCCAAGAACAATCCTTGAAATTGACCATCATTGAAAATAGTATGGCCGATTGCATTTCAAACAGAGGAATTTTCTGACGTCTTCACCTTCGGCGGAGGTCAACTCACTTATATACCGACATGCAGTGCGACTGCGCATGGCGGATTAGTAATGCTAAAGATGTTGCATTGAAAGTAGATCCTTTGGAAAATCAAGTTGGCAATAAATACTGTAATGTTCAAGGCAAAAAATCTTTAAACTAATTTTGTACTTACTGTATAATTACATGGTTTAAAAATGCCTATTTACAGAATCCATAAATAGTGACAGATGAAGATTCCATGTTGTTTGCTGCTCTGTCGTCGTGAATTCGTTAGCTTCGCGCCTGTTGGCCTCGGCTCGAAATGTTTTCATCGTCTCGTGATTGGCGGAAATTGGGAATGGCGCGTTAATGACGCAGTTCGAAAAATAAAACCGCAGCCGACTCACACAAAGGTACAAATGCGGATGCGCGAGGGTACAAAAGAACAAATGTACCCTGCTGAGCGCCGCATTTGTACCCTCAGTTCTTAGAGTGCAGTCAACGTAGTTTATTTCATTTGAGTAATGTTGTTTTATGCTTATCTCAGTTTAAAAATTGTGATTCTTTAGCATTTGTGTAAATCGTTGATCTTGTAAACTGTTTCCTAGAATGTTCACTTGGTTAGAGCATTCCTATCCGCATACAATGAAACCTGTTTATAATAGTGTAGGCGGATGGACTCCTTTGTCCTGCGAACAATAGGGCTGCATAAGCAGCTATTGTGTCTTATTTGTATTTGTTTAACCGTGACTTGTGAACTTTGCACGTTGTTTGTTTGTCCTCTGGCCGCGCTTGCCGTAAATATACAATTCTTGGTTTAATCGCTGTTGTTGACGCTTACAAATAGTCACTTTTGGGACCTGAGGAAACTGACCATTATAGACAATTGACCTTTCTGTCCAGGTTTATTTCTATAAGAAATGTCATTTTAGGTTATGAAGAGCGGCCTTTATACACAGGTGGCTGCTCTATAGAGGTGCTGACTAATATAGGATTGACCGTAGTGTGTTATTGTTAAACTGTTTCCATTTGATCAGAGACAAAATTTCTGTATTTTCTTTGTGACGTGAAAATTTCAACCTCTACTACATTGATAATCGATAGAATTATTTATCTTGAATTTCCTTGACAGATTTCATACGACGAGCTCTGATCGCCCACAATACATTGCGAGCAATCCATGAAGCCCCCGCCATGGAAATCGACGACAGCATCAGCAGAGAAGCCCAGGCATACGCCGTCAAGTTATCAAAAAGAGGCACACTCGATGCCTCTACCGACAACAACGATGGAGAAAACCTCGCTTTCGATTGCAACACCAATGGCGAGGAGATGAGTCCCGAGGATGCGACGAAAGCCTGGTAACTACTGATGCACCCTGGTTTTATTCACACGCAGACACACGTACGCAGACTCTCATTCACCTTGCAACAATATTATACATTCATTACATGAGCAGGACACAATCTGGTTATGTTGGATTCAGCAAAGTTACGTCTTCTTTTATACGGAATGACTTTGATGCAATTCTGTATTACATATGCCTCGAAGAGCACATCGTCAATTGGAAATCATTACTTCCTATGGATTTGTTCTGAAGACCAATTACATTTTGGAGAAAATCAAAGCACTCACATTCACTTTCAAAAACTGTTCTAGTCCACCCTAATCGTTTATAGTACGTTAGTATTCCTTCGTGGAATTCCCACTCACCACACGCATGCTCTCTTGAGTTTACATTATTTCACAAGGGAAATAACACATTTCTACTTATTATTGAAATTACTAAAATGAGACAAGAAATAGTCTTACCCTTGGACTATAACATATACAAAATATCCAACAGATTTTAGGAATTAAACTCAACAGCAAAATTTATAGATTTTTTGGTAATTCTCTTCATGCAAACATTAGCAGTATATAGCTATTCCAAACAGCAACATAACATTCATTTGTATAGTCAAATAAATCTATAACATATTTGTTTACAAAAAGGATCGAGCATCCACAGAAATGTGTAACATTTAACCGAACATATAATACATTGAAATGAACTGTAAAACATGTATATCAATCTAAATAGCTATAAAACGGAATTCTTTGAAATTATGCATTAATACGCTAGACTAACATTTTCTATTTTCTTGAAGATTTGTATATAATGTAGTACTTCATTTAAATGATGGAATTCTAGCTATAAGGGAATTTTGAAAGAGAATATATTTGCTATCATGACACATGCTTACTTGTTTTACAAAATGTCCTTGCACATTTCAAAGGTATTTGGCTTAATATATTTATGAATTAACAGTTGATTGTGATTATCTACAGTTAGCAATTGATTTAAATATTGGTGTGCTGTTTTTATTTGTTTTATGCAATTGAAAACTGTAATAGTAAATATAGAAATATTTGAATGAATGAATGAATGAATGAATGCATGAATGAATGAATGAATGACAATTTATTTCACGAGGGTAGCCCAATAAAGCCAATGGCTTGTCTCCCTTGGGGCCCTCGGCAATTAAAACCACAGATGACAACGAATAATTATATGTGTTGGCTGGCCCGGGAGTCGAACCAGGTACGCCTGACTGGCAGCCACACGTACTAGCCTCTAGACCACAGCGACATATTATATTAATTTGCAATAATTGCTATTAAACTTACTTTTAAAATAAAACTTGACCGGGCTATTTGCAAAATAAAAATCTGGTCTATCAAACTTCTCGAGGTAATATTGCCAAAAGCACAGGCTGCGCTGCAACTTCGCACTGTCATGCTAACTCTATGCGAGAGGTATACCCTTCGCATGTTGCCTTGATCAGGAGGATACCAATTGCAGACAGGAAACTCTTTCCTTCGGTGTTTGCTATAATGATCTCAAATACAATACAATTTTTAATGGGTTGGTTGTGAAATGTTTTCAATTAAATCTTATGGAATATAAGCCTTGTCTCCCATTCAAACAAATGTTAAATATTACAATCTTAAAAGAAAAGCTATATGCATATATACTGAAACTAAAGATTAATTAACATGCTAAAATTGTATTCCTTGTCTCTTGAAATTGCAAACGATGAATGATAGAATAGTTGTTCAGTTTCATAATTATTATTTTCTTATGAAAATAACTAAATGTTCACGACATCTATTTCACCATGTTTGCACATATCGTGTCCCGGTTAGCTCAGTGCTTAGTTCATCTGACTTACAATCCAAACCTCCTGGGTTCAAATGCAGTTCCGAGCACACATAAAAGAACAACGAGGTGGGAACAACGTTGTTTCAGATGGACACGACGTTTCTTCCTTACCTTCTAGCAAAAAGTTGGCACCAAAATTGTTAGTACAGCGTATCAATGTGTAGATACTACATGTAAAAGACGCCTTTATTTCGACTTGGCAATATATTTTAAAATCATCAACAAGTTTGTTGACCTAGACAGTAGCATGATCTTATCGTTCACGCCACACGGTCGATTAGAATTTCCCACCTGTCGGACGGAGCGCCACCGGTCTTCTTTTGCCCTTCGTGCAATAAATGCTTATAATTCCCTGTCCCTTTCTACTCGTCATTCTCAAAGCGTTAAAGAGTTCCAACATAACCTCGGTAATGAACATCTTTTAAAATTTGTAACCTTTGCTTGATGTAATTAGCTTCTTATCTGTCATTGTACACCATATTTTAATCATTCTGTTTGTAATGCGGTTGTTCGTGCCGTTTTTCAGAATTATACAAATACATACATTCATGTAGATATATAGTTTTACTTCGATCAAATTAACTGTAAGAAAACATACAAGAGAGAAAATTTATGAAGTGCAAAGTAAATAGTGAATACATTACATGATCAAGGCCTTTCCAAATTTGGAAGACCATAATTCAGCACTTATAACTCAGCCCTTATCTTATTTTCAATTCTCGTCCTGCGCATTCACACATTGCTTTGTTCAATTGTGAGTGTCAAGTCGGAATGGACCAAGCGCAGTCCCAATGCATGACTGGATGCTAATGTTTTTGTCACGTGGTTTTGAGCTGAAATCAACAATTTTGACAACCAAGAACAATCCTCCAACTTAATAATGATAATAATAGTAATACAAGAATTTATAGAGTGCTAAAACCATACAAATATTCTAAAGCGCTGACATGCATCATGGCCTAAACTCTACCGTACTTTAAAACTGAAATCATAATTATAGCAAATTAAAATGTACTTTTACCATCCTATTAATGAGAATTAAAATCAAACTATATCTACAGGTACTTTAAAAATTTCTCGCACTGTTCCTGAGATGATTCAAATTAGGAAAGACATTTCTTTCGCATATGCCATTTTAAAAAAGTGGGTCTTCAGTCCTGCTTAACAATCATTGACAAGAGTACGGCTGAGTGCAAATCAAACAAAACATACTTATGGCGTCTTTTACCTGCGGCAGAGGTCAACTCAAGTATCTACCGAAATGCCTTGCGACTGCGCATGACGGATTGACGTTTATTACCTGTAGCAATTTCTATGTCAACACATGCATTGTCCGTACTCTACGATACGTATAGTGAGTGTGTTTAATAAAAGCCACAAGATGCTTACCAGGAAGTACAAAATCGACACAATGAAGTCTAAAAGTGGAATTGTGCAACTTCAAGAGGTATTTATCGTGTATAAGAACAGATACCGAAATGTGATGACTTCGTTTGAAATCATTCCCTATTTGACGAAGTGGAGTTCTAATTCAGGTCGGGATACAAGTGTTTTTATGCACGTGGTTTTTGAGCTGAAATCGACAGTTTTGACAGCGAAGAACAATCCTGGAAATTGACCACCATTGACAAGAGTACGGTCGACTGCATATCGAGCAAAGTAATTTTATGGTGTCTTCCCATGTGGCAGAGGTCAACTCACGTATATTAACGAATTGCATTAGGAGTGCTCATGGCGGATTGGCATCAGACACGTGGTTTTCAAATGAAATCGATTTCTTGAGAGCAAAGAAAATACTGAAAGTAAACTTCAAATGAAAGGTACGCTTGAATGTTCTTCTGGCGTCTGCTCCTTCTTGTAGGCAGACAAAGTTAAAACAAGGATTGATTCATCAAATTTTTCAAACCATTTTTCAAGGAAAGCAGGGACACTGCTGTATGATTTTCAGTCAGACGAATAGCACTGGATGTGATCATGTGAAATCTACGTGTAAACATAAATTGACTGTAATCCGCCATGCGCAGTCCCACTGCATGTCGGTATATAAGTGAGTTGACCTCTGCCAAGGGTGAAGACGCCAGAAAAATGCTTTGTTTTAAACGCAATCAGCCGTACTCTTCTCAATGATTGTCAATTTTAGGGATTGTTCTTGGCTGTCAAAGTTGTAGATTTCAGCTCAAAGCCACGTGCCTAGAAACAAGTGTATCCCGCCATGCATTGGGACTGCGCTTGGTCCATTGAAGATCTGAGAAGACAATTCAGCAAGAATGCAATCATCGACGATTATAACCCCAAAACACTCTAAAATAATTAGCACTTACTGTAAATGCAAATTGACATCACTTTCCATTTATAGAACATCAAGAATATTCCATTACATCATATCAGAAGATAGCTCTAGAATGTTCGGATTACGTCATATACTAAAAATAAATCAATTATACCAATCCTTCTAGAATAGTATGGGCCATTCCACGCCAAATCACTCAAGATTGACCCTCACCCTCTCAGATTCTTTTCAAACTTCAGAGCACAAGATACAACCATAAATAAGAGAATGCCAAAATATTAGGTCAAAAGGTGCGAAAATTCGCAAGATATACGCCACGAAAGTTTTGCGCCATTTTGTTGGCGTGAACTTCGCTGCGGACGTTTTCCTTTGCAGCCCACCGTTCGCTCTTTTTTTCGAGAAATAAATTATGCGCTCACATAGGTCTTGTCGAGCTGCTTCCGATGATGATAAGCAGATGTTGCTAACCTATTGAACAAATTCACTGAGTTCGATTTCCTGCTTCAACTTTGCTGTCGTTTTCCAAAAATACCCCATCTTTGATTTTCAAATAAGATGTTGTGCAGGAGGGCAATTCAATGTAGAAGCGATTTACAAAAATTCAGCGTGGGCCCACAAAAGACGACGGAGATACAAGCAAAAATGTAAGGACTCACTTTTCAGGTCTAATCCCTGTGCTACATCATTCTCGTTCATGCAAGGGTCGGCAATGTTTCAGTTCTCTTCATACTGAAGTGATTATCGTGGCACGGGTCAAAGCTCCCGCAACTATCTCTCCTCTCGTTCACAGCGGGTAAGGGTAGGTGCAGCTCTTTCTGAGCAACGTGCCTGTATCAGCGGCGTCCCATAAGGTTCCGTACTCGGTCCACTTTTGTTCATTCTGTACGTCAATGAATTGCCAGAAATTCTCAATTCGTCATCCTGCAAACTGTTTGCCGACGACCTAAATACTTATACTATATACAAGCTAAATGGAGAATTTCGCAGTGACATCGAGCGGTTCAAGTTCACAATTACCAGATTTCTGGCTTGGGCTGATACCTGGCAGCCAACGGTGGCAACCGCAAATGCTCTTTGCTTCATATTGGTAGTCGAAACCCTCATTTCACATACTGTATGAACGGTACTGCTTTGCCAAAGGCCACTAATTCTGTATGAGATCTTGGGGTGTATATTTCCCTCGACCTCAAAATGTCAACCCATTGGCACAAAGTTGGCACCCATTGGCACCCAGGCAAGACGAACATCTGGCGCTGAACGCTCCTGATACTCCAGTCACCCTCCATGGCGTTGCCATCATGTCGACCACCAACTTCCGCTACCTCGGCTGCAGCGTCAACGACACTATCGATGACTCTACTGAGATACGGTCTCGCATCGCCATCGCAAAACAGGCCTTG
>OFHS01000449.1:2638-18909 GCA_900245855.1 Calvadosia cruxmelitensis
TTTTCGATACCGCTTTCTACTGTAGTCTAGGCAAAGTACTAACAGGTTGGTAGAATGCCGAGCGAGACTCATTGGCCGCCTCTTATGCGAAGGAATGGATGATCAATCATATATCTCGTGGCTGCTGCCATCTTGAAAATCGAACACTGCGTCACTTTCTAACATTGCGTCTTTGAGTACATAATCAATTACGCGGAGACAGACCTCGCCGAAAGCACAAGCTGGCTTACAAATAACGCGAGGAAACTAAGATTCTATCCTAACAAGATAATGCTTTTGATAAAGGCTGACGCCGCGATTGTTTAGCTGATGAATGATTGAATTGATTGATTATCGTGAGCTGTTACCTTGAAGCAGAGTGACGCAGGCGCAGAACAACGTGAGGTTCATCAACATTGCTGTCATGGTCTGTCAAGAGTGTCTCTCACATCGACTCATGTCTTGTGGAATAAACAATCGTCGCCTTTCCTTGAATCTAGTGAGCTATATGGCAGCCGTTTCTCTGCCGATAGGAAGGCTTGTTCATCACAGCAGATCATCGCGCGACCCTTGGGTGAAGGCACAATTGCAGCTGTCGGTCTTGTTTGTACAGCAGTAGATTGGCAGCCGTAAAACGAGCGACTTATAACGACCGCACGATAAGCCAAGAGCGAGACTCAGCCATAATGAAGTGAACAATTATCATGTTAATTGTGGACAAACAGACAAGGGCTCGATTTGGACCTTCCTCCGACAACGCCATCGTTACTTGATGTTTCAAGAGGAGCAACGCAATGAGACGGATCGCACGCGCTGTCTGTGCTTGTCGAAACCTGTCATTAAACCAACTTGTCTTGAGTAAACGAATGGCGCAACAACTCGCTGTTGAGAAGTAGGGGGCAATCATGGTTTTGCGAGGCCACGCAGCATCTAATCTGTGCGCAGCATAGCACTGTCATCAATCGCGCGTGCGCATACAACCGCGCAATAGAAGGACATCGAGGCCAACAGAAGTAGGCATCACGTGACATGGCCATCGCGGCAAGCGACAGCTTCTTTATCGCATCATAGAAGCGAAATATACGAAAAATAAATATTCCATTTCTAACGGATTCCAGTGATATCGTACAATGTCATTTGACAGACGGGGGTCTGTGCGAGCAGAAACGCCACGACTGAGAGCCGGGGATCCGCACAATGGTGCGCGTGAGAACGACTGTTGCCGTTGAGCGACATGGCTCTGACGCAGCTGTACGCAGCAATCGTTGCGGCATCGATGCCTTGCGAGGTCCTCTCGCGCCAACCAGCGGTGCATGACGACGAGTAATTCATTTGAAATTCGCATAATTGCTAAAAGTCTCGACGAACGTACGCACGGTTGAATAGCAGAAGGCGTACTGATCCTAAACGGAGAAAAAAGAGAGAGAAGGCGTTCAAGAGGCAACCATGTCAATCACATGCGCAATGCGACACAGTACGCAAGCGCAGAACATACCACAGTGAGCACGACGTCCGGTCGTTGGGTTCGCATAGTACGAACAGTCTGAAAGATGTCGACGGATCCTTCCAGCTTTAGTCGTTCTATGCTTGTGATGATGGCGCAGAGGGAGCCCGTCCTGCCGCATCCGTCGCTGCAGTGGATGCAGATAGAGCCATTACCAGTCATCTGTTGTGTCTTCATGAGATGACTGACCATATCTAACACTTGAAGGCTGTCGTCAGGGCAACCAAGCTCAGGCCAGTTGTAGAACATGAAATGCGTCACAACACGCGTCTCGCCCGTCTGCCAAACAACAAATGAAACAAGTCATCAAGACCACAGAGCCCTTCTTATCCAACCGGCGAGTGGCGACGATGAGCTTACCTTTGAATTCGTGACGCGGAACTCCCTTTTGACGTAGCCACACTTATCTTCTTCGGCCGCGATTTGAACAAGGAGCAGTCCAAATGACGCTGGCTCAGTGTTGATCGGCCAATACGGATAACAGTGGTGCTAGGAAGAAGAAAATCGCAAGTCACTACTTGAACCCACATCAGTATCTATCTCCATGGCAACGCGTCGTGATCTGTTTGCCCACCATGTCTCGTTCTTCTGCACTCGATAGCATGACAACGGAGAACACTTCGTATTCCCACACCATGCGCCAGAAATCGTCGACGGTGCTCTCCAGCGGGGCCTGGGTAGCAATGTAGGCTTCTTTCTGCTGGTAGCCCTGTGTCCGCAATAAAAACGAGATTACAACACGTATTGATCACTGTAAAACCCGTGGGGGCAAACGGGGACCACGGGGACTCACGTCGACGAAGTTAGCGTTGATGTAGTCGGAGCCCTCGATGCCGGGGTACGGCCATAGCTTCACGCGCGTGCTGTCGTCTGTGGGAGAAACAACGGCATCGATCAACAACACATGACAGGCGTCATGGTTACGCCGAGGGTAAGGGAGTAGCACTTACAGGGGAGAATGGAGGCGAATCGATTCTTGGACATATTCGCGTCGAGTTTTCCAGCATCGCACTGACTGTCCACAACCAGATCCAAGCCAATGCGCTAGAATCATACGAAGGCAAACGCATCATGCAGCGAGACACGCCTCTTAGATCGATTGTGGGGGTGTGGGGCAAGACACGTTACCTCGTATTCGTCGTGCATGTAAGAGAGTCCTGATGATGGATTGATGCGCATGAGATCTGCGCAGTGCGACGAGAGAGCAAGCACACTGGTCTCCGTGTTGCCGCAACTGACCGCTTCTGCCAGTACTTGATAGGTGAAGATGTATTGCATCTGCCGAAGCGGAAAGACATCACACGCGGTCAGCAGTGGAAGGCCACATGGACCCACATGGCATCAGACGGAAGAGAAAGGATGTCATACCTCGGTCTGGACCATCAGGTTCCTACGACTGCGCATGTGCGTGGTGTAGCCAAAGACGTCAACTGCGTCTTCGTGTTTGAGTTGGTCGAGCATGCTGTACAACGCGATGAAGGTGCCAGTCCGACCAACGCCAGCGCTAGAATGAGGTGGGAGCAGGGAGTTAGGAAACGACAGCAGCCATGGCAGTGCACGTGTTCTCTTGTAGGTACGGCAACGAGACCCACCTGCAGTGAACGACCACTGGTCCGTTGGTTTCGTTTTCGCAGCCGTGGACGCGCCTCAGGAACTGAAGCAGTGCGCTCGGGTAGGGTGGAACGCCGCGGTCAGGCCAAGACATGAACTGGTACTGAGTGACGGTCCTGGGCTCTAGCCGTGCCTTGTTTGAAGACTGGGAAGACAACAATGAAAGACAACGCGTCATGACTGCGTTCATCGGCTGTGTTCGACACGGAACTGAGACCCAGTCCAGTTACCATGACAATGGAAAATCTTCTGACGGCGTAGTCGGCTAGTTCCTGTTCGTCTTCCGGCACGACGGATATGTTGCCATATTGCTGCGCCTCGCCCGTAGGCCAGTACTTCTGGCATTTGATCTGGCGACGAATGAACAGGAAATCAAAAAGTGTTCACTTGCAACAGAAACACATCCATTCATTCTAATGCAAACAAATCACGTGACGCAACAACGGATCAACTCACGCGACTCTTCTCGATCAGATTGGTCACCATGACAATGATGCAGGAGTTCTGCTCCCAGATCATGCGCCAGAAGTCACTGAACGTCGCCGCGACGGGACCTGGATCACAAGATTAAACATAATAATGGCAATTTTTAATTGGAAAAAGCCCCACGTATGAGCGTAGCCTGGCTTCCGTCCGTGGTCTCACCCTGCGTGGCAATGAACTTGTTTATTTGATTGTAGCCCTAATAAGACAACAACATCAGAATTAGCCTCGTTTCCCTGACAAGGATCAGCGACTGTACGAGGTCAGCTGGTGGGGGGTCTTACGTCGATATAATTGGCGTTGATGTAGTCGGAGCCAGCCACGCCGTCGATCGAGCTGAGAACAACGCGACTGTGGTCGTCTGAAAGCACATCACCAAAAGGGAACTGATGAATACCGGCGAGCACACAATGCATCTCCACAATAATATTGTACAAGAGGATGGGGTCGAGGGTTGTACTTACAGGCGATGATGTTGGCGTATCTGTTCTTTGATTTGTTCTCTGCTTTGGCGCTGACGTCCCACGTAAAGTTCCCCTCTGGCTTGATTGCCTGCGCGACATCAAACAGGATGAATTAGCACGACAGTCGGAATGAAACTGCGCAGTGCCATTATAAAACACGACGTAGATCGCACCTTGAATTCTTCAACGAACTTCCTATCTTTATTTGCCCGTTGTCTTGCAATGTAGCCGCGCAGTTCAACGGCGGGCACCCTGCGGAGCAACGCAAATGTACGCAGGCCAGGCGCCAGACCGCTGTCTGAAGCGTAGACTGAAAGAAGATAACGCAATGAAACAAGATTAACGGGCACAGCAGCGCGACCGAAATAGCACGACGGCAGAAAGCCTACTGCTGCCAACTGACCAGCGCCGTTAGGGCTGATGCCGTTGCGTGAAGCGATGACAAGGTCAGATGGGGTGGTGGACTCCGTGGCTGTGGGGTGGAAGTCGGTGGCTGTGGATAGCTTCATCAGCGGTTCACCGTTGTCGTTCTTGAAAGCGTTCTCCTTGGCAAGGCGCTTCTTCCTGCAACGGACACATTCAATCATAACATCGCACAGACCACAAGAAGGGGGCAATGCAGGGGCCGGGGAGTAGGGGCCTGGAGCACACCTTGCAATGTACAAGATCAAGAGAATGATGAGCACCATGATAACGAGAAATGAGAAGATGCCACCGATGACAGGTCCCGTCGAAAAGCCACTGTCCGAGTTCACGGGGCCAGACTGACCATCGCCTGCGGGACAGAGATCAAAGCAGTTCAAAGAAGGACCGTAAAAGGACGTGGCTCTGCATTCAGTAGTTGGCCAATGACTTTTACCTGCAGACCCGAATGAGGTGTAGACCTTCAGCGGTTCTGTGACGATCCCGCCCCCGGCGTTGGTGTAAGCACGCACCTAGCACGATTCAGATGGAACGGCCGTTGGCATGGCATTGCATTCCGTGGAGCATTTCGAAGGCAGGAAGGCTACCGACAGGACGTACCTTGATCTCATATCGCTGGTTCTCCTTGAGGTTGGCAAGAGTGTAGAAGAGTGTGCCGTTGTCGCCATCCGCGGGGATTGTCTTGTCGTACATTCCAGATGTGTTCTCGTAGAACAACTTATACATGGTCAAGTTGCCGTTGGGCGTGGCAGGGCGTGACCAGCGCAGGTCGACCGAGTGGAGGTCCTTTCGCAACAGCTGCAGGTCACGCGGGCGACTAGGAACTAACACACGACAACGTATTACCAATCAGGAGACAGCTCGTACAACGAGCCGTGCAATCAGTTTACGCGGGGCTGCTTCCACCCTACCTCCTTCTGGTGTTGAAAACGAGGTGTAGTTGGTGTATGGGCTCCATTTGGGCTCCGGCCCAGTTCCTTCAGCGACGGCTACTTGGTAGTCCGTGTGAGCTCGCAGGTCGTCGACGGCAATTTGCCTCTGCGAGGAGACTTGCGAAGGGAGAAAGGCACGGAAGTCTTCTTGCTCGACTCCGTTGACATTGTAGAGAAACCGCGCTCCGTATTTGGAGATGGGACCGTTCGTTTCTGCTGGACCACGCCACATCAGTTGAACACGGCTGGGGCCACGCACTACAACCCGCAAGTCACTTGCAGCAGACGGGGCTGAAAAGTTAACAACAACAACAACAACAATGACGGCGAATAACAGAACAAAATGATAGAACTGTTGCCGCGGCAGCGTGAAGGCACCACTGACCCTCTAGCTTGGTTCTGGTGGTGGCAATTGCGCTCCAGTCTCCTGCACCAGCTTTGGTGAATGCCTGCAGCTGAACATTGTACTCTGTGAAGGGTTTGAGGCCTGAGACGAGGGTGGAAGTGGTGAGGCCAGCCATGATACGTTTGGCCGTCTGAAGATCGTACGAAGACCGCTCACCGACGGCAACCACGTAATGTGTCAACTGGCCGTTTGGATTCGCGGGCGTAGACCACGAGACGGCGAAACCACGTGACGTAATCTCAGTGATGTCAGCTCGGCCCATAGAGCCTGGGGCTGCTTGCTCGGTGATGACACTGACCATGTAGCCGACGCTGCTGAAGAACTCGTTGCGTAAGGTGAAGTTAAAGTTGTAGGCCGTGAAGGGCATCAGGTTGTTCAAGATGTACGACGTGCCGTTCAGAGGAAGAGACTTGGTTACCATTACATTCCGCTCCATGAATTGGACGAACAACTGTTCAATATCGCTGTTGCCCCTATCAACGGGCAGTTGCCATGTCAACCGGACTGAGCGCGAGCCCACTGTCTCTGCAGTGGCGCGCACTTGGCCTGGTTTGACTGTAGAAGGAGACAAAGCCAACGTCAAGTCAAGAGAAGCCAAATGAATGAAGCAATCATTCCCAACACAAACACTCCTGCTGTCACTCACATGCCCTGTACACTTGCACCGACAAATCAGCCTCGCCCCAGGCGTTGGAGGCTCTGCATGAGTAGCTCCCGAAGTCATCTGCGCCGGGATATTGGATGAAGTAGGTAGATTGGGAAGAGACAACTGTGCCCTGAGGGTTCTTCCAGCTGTACTGCGGCTGCGGTCTGCCGTCGGCCACACACTTGAGCTCGGTGACTTTAGGATTGTTGAGGTACGAGCCTATCCTCTGCGTGGACAGCGCCAGGTCCATCGAAGGTTTGTCTGCGGCACAAGACAACACAAAAGAGCATGCGCAAAAGATACCACAGGCGAACAACAGCAACAACAACAACAACGACAGACTAATGACCAGCTTACAGTACACAGTCAGCGTCACGGTATAGTCAGCGATGCCGGCAGCGTTTGTTGCCTTGCACTGGTATTGGCCGGCGTCCTTGCGTTGCACAGCAGACAACTGCAGCGCGTTACGTCGAACGGCAGAAGAGATCACTGTGTCGTTGCCAAGGCGTCTCCATTCGACACGTGGCGCTGGCTTTCCCGATGCAGTACATTCCAGAGTGGCTGGATTCCCCTCGTTCGTCACGTAAGGACTCAACGACTTGGCAGAGATCGTGGGCTCAACTACAGACAGAGGATGTCATTGCATGAGATGAAAGACAATGAAATAGGCATGCGCAGTACACCATCGGCCACTGATCTTACCAACTGTCTCTAGCAGTGTCTGGACAGAAAAGGAGCGACCGAGGCTGGTGCGGATGGAGCAACCGAAGTACGTCTGATCGTCTTTGGCCGCAACGGATTGTAAGAGGATTTCCGCCTTGCTCGTGTCGTCCGCCAGTATGAAGACGCGTCCGGCGAACTGTGCGGGCATGGCGGGGTTGGTTAGCATGGTACTACCGCGCTCTTTGACAGCAAGGACGCTGCTAGACGAGGGCGGGGAGGCCGCAGCCCACACCTTGAAGGTCAACTTCTGCATCAGCTCGCCGGCGGGCAGCGTGTAGCGCCATTCGAACTTCGTGCTGTTGCCGATCTTAACCTGGACTTTGTTGACGATGGGTGAAAACACGGTCGCATCTGCAGGAATGGAAGGAACGATAGAATCAGCGGTAGCCAATCACAATGTAGCACAAACAATCGAATTAAAGGCCTGCAAACGAATGACGACATGAAACTAGCATATAATTATAGCTAGCAGCCATCGCCTTCGCTTCATAAACAAAAGCAAGAGTGATGCTCGGCCGTCAGCACTGTCTTCACTCAAATCTACCCTGTCTTAAGCGACCATCCAATGAAAAGTGGTCTTTTAACACAGGTAGCCAATAAAATAGATTGGTGATATAATTATACAGTACGGAGTTTCTTGAGTTTGTAAAATGACCGCGGCGCCGACGAATTAAGCATACTGACATCAACCCGCGCGACTACTTTACTCGTGTACAGTCACACATTAAATAAGTAACGGGCCAGTCCGCAAGAGCAAGGTACATCACCAATTGCAGAAGACTCCGCCGAGGGTGTACTGGAGTAGCAAATGTGTCGAGCCGGAGCACTTCCAAAGAGAATGGACCAGAGAAGTCAATCGTCAAACAGAGATAATGAAAGTTAAGCGGAATATGCTGTTGTTTCTGAGGCTTCGTGAGGGCCACACATGGCGTTTCAGAGCAAGAGACATGTCCAGTGTCACTTTGAAGATGTCGATGAAGCTATGGGGTACTTGGTTGATGCTTAAGATGGCACCACGAATGCAAAGCGCCGAAGAAGAACGCAGAATTCAAAGATCAAAGCAATGATGACGTAGGAGGAGCAACACTACCGAATGATTAGCATCACCAACGTGCCAGGAAATGTCAGTTATATTTGAAGACCCATAATCAGTTCTAAGATACAAGCAATACGACTTGAAGCTAATGACATACAATAAAAATGGAAATTATACACTGATTCTTGGGGTCTATCTAAACTGAATTTTAATGTAACATAGTTACGTTATTTGTGAAGGAGTTCGTTATGTAAAACTTGTTTGAATTTATCTAACGGTAGGTCAACTAAATTACTTTATTTGTTCAATAGGCTTGGTCCCACATAGAAAAAGCTTCGCATTTGTCTGTCTGTTCTTGCTGTTGTAATTGCAAATCCTGGATGGTCTTGTTGTGAATGATGCTCTCAGCGGAGCGTCTTCTCAAGCGTCCACGGATCAGTTCAGACGTTAAGGCATTTTGACAGACGAATAGATCGATGAAACTGGATTTCCTTGGATAATGGATGGCTTATCACGCACAGTTAGTCATTCCTCTTGAGAATATCGCGGGCGACGCAGTCACGACTCGCCGACTTCAACAGAAAGATGTATCGCGTAATCTCGAGAGAGAGTTCAAAGTGCGCAGATAACGCAGCAAGGAGGTAACTGCCTTGCGGACAAATTGCGGTCAACGAGAAAGGCACGTTGCGGTCACGCGAACGCAGTTTGTATTATGGCTGGAGAAGGGACCGTGGGAATTGCTCGGTCTGGCGAGAGAGGCCTCTGCTTGGGCGCTTCAGACGAAGTCATCTGTGCTGGCGGACTGACGGCTCATCGTAAGCCAATTGCCGTGCGATTGGAAATCTCATGGTATAAACGCCGGCCGCGGGCGAGTGCGCAGCTGAGAGGAGGACCGCTCGCAGGACCCTCCCAATTACATGTGATCAGTGGGTTAATTGGGTCGGCTGAGATGTCTTGATAAAGAGCGCTGATCATCCTTAACGACAAACAGTGACAGTAATTGAAAACCTATAAACTAATAAAATCATGCTTTACAATGGCCGGCAGTCGCCATTCAGTCCAACGCGGACAAGAGGAACAGAAGAGATGCGCTCTCTTCGAGGATGTCGTCTCTGCCTGCGACATTTGTAACAAGGACGGCCATCAGTTTACGGGTGACTGAAGCCACAACAGGAACACAGCTGAATGCAAAGCCGACGAGAGAGGCGATTTCTGTTGTTTCGATGGCCACCGGGCCAAAAGCGGCAGGCAAGCTGCTACGGTGCTGGCTACGACTGGTAATAGAACCATACGCAAGCAGCACGGCCGTCCTGTGCTCGATTTCAAGCCAGAAGTAAAACAGGTGCTGCAAATTTAATCTCTAAATGTATGCAAGTGAATGAATAAAGCGAGTGAGCGGAAAAAGTTGAGTGCCTTCTCTTCAAGAGGCTGAGATCAAAACAAACAAACGTCGAAGGAAAAGACATTGCTCGTTGTAACGGAGACGACTCCAGCCAGTTCGTCTGCTTAGCGACTGAAACAAACAGCAGTAGGAGGCAGCCCCAAATGCGGAATATTAAATTTAATCATGGTTACACGTAGAATGGAAATAGAAGTACAAATCATGCCCGACTCCAAACCGGTGAGAAATCTCAACGGCACTTCCCCACGCGGCGGACATAAAAACAAGGAAAGTAACACATAACGGAAACAAATTTGAAATAGTCATGCTCGCTGCAGCATATGTCTATCAAAACACCAGTCAGTTGAACGAGCCGTCGTCAAACAAAACAGTAAAATGAGTAAATAGCCTTTGGTGGTAGCAGTCCAGCAGCGAGCAGTTGTTGTGTTGTCGTTGTTTTGAAGTGTCCAGGGGAGAAGGAACAACTCTTTTGTCAAAGGAACGGATGGCCACCAAAGACACACAATCGCACAGAAAACATTCGCCAATTTCAAACGTACTGCACTGATCTATCGAACGAACGACATTTTGATCATTTACGAACGATACATTGCTAATAAGAAATCCCTGTTACGTCATTCTTACTGTTTGTGTTTGCGTGCGAGAAGATGTGTCGAACAGGACGATGTCCGTTTTGCTGCTTTTTGCAAAGACTGAAGGAATGTCGATCTGACCACTCAAATGATAACTAAAGACCTCGCCATTGCAAAGTTAGTTAGTTCCCCTTGAGAACATATCGCGACCAACACAGCCAGCTCGAGACATCGCTGCGTCCAACAATCAAACACCGCAAGTGTAATCCTCGCTGTAAACACACTCGAACCTCCTGACAAGAATCCAACGACGTCCGAGTTGAAACGAAAATCGAGATCAAAATCAAACACAACGCGCGTACATTACCTTGGTCTTGGCACAAGGCCGATTGAAACAGCAGAATAACAGCCACCGATACAAAATGACGCGTAATCTCCATCTTTGAAGAGGAATTAATTAATCTCGAGAGAGCGTTGTTGTTGGCTCTCAGTTGCAAGCGACGTTGGTAGGCTCTCAGGCCTAGGCGAGACGGGCATACAGCACTCGTCTGCCTCTCCAGGTCCTGACTAAACAATGTGCAGCCATTCCAAGGGCTTTTAATTTGGAAACATTTCGCCCTTCCTCTCCAGAGGCGGTCCAGTGCAATATGACAACGATTAAATCCTTTCAGTCAGCTGCACCTCTGGATGTGGTCTTGGGTCAGCCTCTACACAACTTCAGACGGTATCAGACAGAGCCACACGTTCACTGCTGATTGCGACAGTAAATAAACACGAGTTCAACAACTCCAGCGGTAAACAAGCGCTTCAGAAATTAGCGGTTTGGGTTGTGAAGTATCGACGCGTCGTTGTTACTGACTTGCGGACGAGCAGCGGCTAAACCGCGTGTCGTTTCAGAGGTACACGAAGAACAAAATAGTACAAAGCTGATCGTTGATCGCCTTCCGCAGAAACCGAATCACGGTCGCGTGTGAACGTACACCACGATCTGATGACGATTGCAGACAGATCAACCGTGACATAAAAACAATGCGAGACGAGGTGGAATTAACCGGCTCATGGAATTTCGTAATCGAGGCCCATTGAACCACCGTCGTTGGACATCGCAGGAAAATACTGCTCAATTGATGGAAATACGAAGTAGTTTTAATAGCCGGCTTTAGACAAGTGCTGTTTTTAGTGTTATTCGCACTTGTCTACTAGCTGGTTGAGGAGCCAAGCCATTGCGATCGTAAACAATTGCGACCAATTGCCCTCCTTACAAGAGATAGGGGTTGTTCAACTTTAGGGGATTACGGGACCTAGTCCCTCAAACGATTCGAATGCCTCTTTCTCAAATACGAGTATGTGAATGTATTATCAAACATCAGCCTTATAGAACAACGCAGAACATCTCAAATGGAGTTGGTTTTCGAAAGCACGGATGAATTACTTTGTTCTCAAACTTTCCGCCTTAAATGTTAGATGAGGCGCCGTCCCTTGCAGCCTGTTTGTGATCAGACCAGAAAACATTTAACAGTCTGGAGTCCAAGGCCAGTCCAATTGGGGAACGCAGCTCCACTCAGAAGCCTTGCTGGTTCCCTCGCCGTCGTCAGCATGTTCTCAAATTCTGGAAGTGAATGAATTATGCAAGTTACCACTTCTTTAAACACAACTGCGGTCTCAGACTATTTCGAATTCTGTCGGCACTATATTCGACATGTCTCTGCATCCAGGTCTGAATGTGCAGGTCAAATTTGGTTGTTCCACCTGACTGCAGCAGGTCGTCAAAGATCTTCAAACACGATCGCTATTTGTCAGGCATTGCGGCAGAATGGGCAGACCCAAGATGGTGTCAGCACGAGAGACGCCGAGGTACTATTTCACTAACAGAAGTTTTAAGTGCATCAAGAGAAGGGCATTGTATATGTCAACTGACAAATACGCCAATTAGACCTCCAGTTCGTTGTAACCAGACTTGATACGGACGGACGCATGCGCTGTCTCCCTATGTCCTGTGAAGGGCAATGCATTCTACCGAAGGACCCGATTCGCCTTCAGACATCACACGTTCAAGCCACCTTCCCTTTATCATGCGATCTTTCTAGCCTTTCAACAGCCGGCGGTAGCTTCTTGACTTTCTCCACAGAAAGTACCAGTCCAACACGCCCCTTAGTTGTTTAACATACAGGCGGGGGCTCCTGATTAACAACTGACAGATAGATATGCCGGAATGGGAGCTGTGCGCGCCGTTTTGGGGTCGTGGTCCCGCCGAGGCCGCTTGATGGCGTGGTGTACAAGTGTTCCCTTAGGGATGGCATCTTGGATTTCTCTTCCAGGTTGCCGACGGTGCGATTCCCGAATGACAGCTGTCTGAATCTCAAGGCCTGTGACGACCTTCTTAATCCTCATATTATGGAGCAGGACAATTATCAAATCACAGAACGACTAAACAATCAATCAATCGGTACAGCAATTAAGAAGGGATTATGCAGTGGAATTATGCCCACCGCGCACTGGTGCCAACGCTGGTCTCGATCACGTCGAAACAGCCATTGCGCATGCCTGGAACGAGGTCAGCACAATCGTATTGCCTCTACTAAATGATTTCGCATTTGCTCGATTGATGCAGCAGCTCCCAGAATGTGACATTTGTCATAAGGACTTAGTGAGTGTCGGTTAAACCGTTCACTGCATTATCATGGCTAAGGAAGCGCCAGTTAGGAACCCTCCAGCCAACGAAGTACGATGACAGTTGAAGCGTAGAATGGTCGGAGGATTCGCCAGCGCTTCTGTTGACCTTCTTCTTCGTGACCAACATCAACGCCTGCCCTCCTTCGTCAGTGCAAGTGGCTGCGAAGGTCATTAGTTCCATGGCACTACCTGCTCTCGTCTGCAATTGAACACGCGAAGCATCATGCGAGATCGTGTTCGCTGTTCATTCATATTATCACGCACAAGAGCTGCTTACATCGTTATAATCATTACCAGTCCTCTTCAAACCAGCAGCGTGCGCACGCAGCTGCAGATCCAGTGGGCACTATAACTATGACGACTCTTAGGTCTTATCTTTCCACAGCGGGGTCGTCACTTGTTACAGCGGACTGGCCCCGCCCAAATCTCAAACCGATTGACCCGATGTCTGCAGAGATCATCCCTAACTGCGCTACAGGCCGGTAAACATGAACGGTGCTTCACATCGTCGACAATTCTCTCAAAAATCCCTTCGCTGCAGTTCGTCATGCCACTGACCTGTTAGTATTCAATGCACAGTCATCTTCATGCAGCAGAAGGCTGACCCACACGGACAGCAAGGGCTTACGAGATTGACGATGTCGCCATCACACAAGGCCACGACAGCTCTCTTACAATCCGCTGTTCATCGTTCAACTTGGTCACGTGTGACTATGCCATTAAATGCACTCAGTGGAAATAGAGAGACAGTTAATTAAGTGTGCGCTATTCAAACGGAGCTGAAGATGACACAGCTAAAATGATAAGTAATGCATGAATGCGATGGAAATTTAATTCTTGCAACAGAACAATAGACGAACAGGACAAACGAAGAAACGATCAAACTAAGCAGCAGGCGAAGAGCACTACTGCACGGCGCGTAAGATTTGACCAATGTCAAGCACCATAATGACAGGAAGAAGGCTTCAGCCGGACAAGAAAGAAGAGATGAAAGCGACGCCACGCTCGTAGAATGCCCGGCTGGAGGCGCCAGGGCTGACTTTCATGTCGAGCGTGAAGAGAAGGTCGACGCGCGTCTGATTCAAGTAGACGGGTAACGTCACGCGTTGGTCTTGTGATGGAGGCGCGCTGCCGATTCGACGCCAGCTGAGTGCGACGTCGGGTAAGTCGGTGGTGATGGTGTTGACGAGACGGAGGCCAGCATTGTCGTACTCGGCGCCTTGAAGCTTCAGCCCAGTCACGATGAAACTGCAGTCGTCAATGCGAGCCGATGCCTCAGCCAAGTTGACCTTCAACGAACAAATTGCCACGATCAACGCCAACGCAAGACAAATTCGCATAAGACGAGCAGAACAAGCGACGCGAGACCAAACGCGAAGCAGCCAGAGCGGCACGGGTCTTGGCTTACCTCTAGGTGCAGCTCCTCGAGTGACCATTGGTTGGCCTGAGCGACGTACTGTCGACTGGCTGTGATGTACGCCTCTGGAATGAACAGGCCGCCAAGCCACACCTTCAGGTTCTAGAAGACAAGAGCACAAGACAGTCGCAGCGTGATTGATGAATCAGGGCGAAGGACGATCACTTGCAAAGGGGATAACCCCCTGACCTTGAGCTCTTTGGCACCGCCCATGTTAGTTGCCTGGGAAACACGCTGCAGTTGCTTGAGTCGTTCTGATAGATCGACAATCCACTGGATGACCGTCAGACCGCCAGGCACATTGTAGCGACGCCAGTGCGTGGGAATGAGACCTAGAACAAAAGGGAGGCTCAATCAGATCCATCCACGCAAACGGATATATCCCTGATGACGGATTGAGGGTGGCGACTTGCCTTTGGTGAGACAGCCAATGACTTCGCGGAGTCGGTTGGTTTGCTTCTTAGCGCCATCGCAGACGAGGACAATGTCCTTCAGGTCGGCTTGCATGTCAGCTAGCAGACTGGCACCGGTGTTGACCTGCCAGAAAGAAGGAGCACATCCATTCAAGGAGAATCACAAGGGCTCAGGAGGGAATAAGGGGGTGTGGGCGGGGGTAGGGACCCACCTCTCTTTCGAAGAAGCGGAACAGCGGATCTTTGATATTGTCCTGCGTCCTCTTTAGAACGGTCAGCGACTGACGGATGAAAATACACAAAAGCCATAACGATGACAGCAGATTGGTGCGCTACGCCAATGTCGTTAGGCGTTGGCATGGGCGTGGTCTTACCTTGGGAAGGATTTTGAGCCAGTTGTTGACTGACTGGTGCAGAGTCTTCATCCAGGCAGGGCGGACGTCACTGGCGTCGGTCTCCTTTCGAGCACTACGTCAGACGGAGGGAAATCGCAGTCAGGCGTAAGTGACGCAAGGCAATCGCACCAAATGACCCCTCAAAGAGGTTGAAAGAATCAGAAGGAGACATTCGTCATGGCAACGCTCGGTCCGCCCGTCTCAAGCAATCATCATGTCGTGTCAATGGATAGGTCTCAAGGAGACAAGGAAAGGGGTCCTACCGCATTTCAGGGGTGTAGGCCAGCTCGTCGTCTTCGCTCATAACTTGCATGTTGAGCAACTTCACCAGCATGCTGTCGCCTGATGACGCACCGCAGAGAATGACATCAGTTGAAAAAGAACGCAAGACACAACGACAGGCGTAAGGGGCAGGGCGTAATGGGGCAGGGGAAATGAGGTGCGCACTAACCCAGTGAAGTCAGGATCACCTTCTCGGCGTTGTTTGGCAGACCAAGCCAGGAGGGCGCCTGGTAGTCAGGAAGGTTCTCAGACCACTGCACGAACTGCTCTCGCCTGACATAGATAAAAGACACAGCAGAAATCAAAATAGAAAGTCTTCTATCGTATAAAATGAACAACACTTTCAAGTAGTCCTACTGCTGCGATATAGTCTTTGAAGGGTGAAAATGTTTAGTGATTGCTATATAGCTATTCGCTAATTATGTCATCATTTCGTCGCATGGAATTACCAAAGTAAAAGCATCAAACGCAAACTGCAATCAACTTCGGTAACTTTGATTAACTTAAATAAGATGTTGCTCTCTAATAGGCTGCGGGTATCAATTGTAATCGCAATTTACAACAGTTAGTTTCCATCTTGCAATGATGTAAATATTAAAGCGTCCAGGCATCTAAGGGTGCTCACCGGATGCCGTCTGGAATCTTGACCGTCTGGTCATCTAAGCCAGATACGAGAGGGAAGTTGGAGTCGAAGCTATTGGGAGTGAACACTCGACCGATGAAGGATTGGAGGAGACGCTGTCATGCAAATAAATAAATCAAACGATTAGTCAATCAACCAACGAATCAACCAATCATTCACTCAATCAATCAATCTATGAATCAATCAATCAATCAATCAATCAATCAATCAATCAATCAATCAATCAATCAATCAATCAATCAATCAATCTATGAATCAATCAATCAA
>OFHS01000449.1:23812-42992 GCA_900245855.1 Calvadosia cruxmelitensis
CCTTGGCTTGGTTATGATCCTTCTCGACTTCCACACTCTCTAGTTCTAGTCTCAGTGGCTCAACTCGTCGCAGCATCTCGGCATAGCTAATCTGGTAATTGAATAGGCAGATAATACTGTTAGAATTTGAATACCAAAGAAGAGATAAGGGATATCCCAGGCCTGGTAGACACACCCACCTGAGCTATAGCCCACTTGACAAGCGGACCACATGCAAGACTGGCACGGTTGATCTTCTCAAAGTTGTAATTGGGATCACTGATGTACCTGCTTCTCATTTTAGTGCGAATGTCGTCACTGCAAAAATGCAAGAAGCATAATGATAAAAAGAGAACATCAAGGGTCAATCACAGAGAACAGTGGTGACCCATGTTTGTGATGCCATGAGACGTCATTGTTATTGGCATTAATACGTGTAGCCATATCCTAACATCACAGTAGCCACTGAAATTGGATGGGTGCTATGTGGGTGCATCGCACCAATAGCAAAAGGAAACTCACGTTATGTCGTCAGTTGAGAAGTTGACAATGCTGGAGATAAAAGTATCCTTCACAATGATAGATCGGATCTCCTTCCATTCAGTGACTGGTGAGCCAAGCAGCAGGCAAATGGACTCGAGAGCTAGCTTGATAATGGCAGGAGGGTTACCCATCGATCTGATCTCAACCAGCTGCTGCTTCTTGATGCCTTTCACAGCTGCAGGGAGTCACACAAATGGTCATCAAAACAGACAGACACACAGGCAAACAGACAGACACCCAGTCATGTTCTCATTTGTTACCTTGCTTGGCGTCTTGTACGGCTGGTTCCACTTGTGCGAGGTCTTCCATGACGCTGGCTTTCTTCTCCTGAATCGCTTTTGTTTGTGACTGACAAAGCAAAGACAGCAGAGAATAAATACAAGCCATTCATTTGTACCCCCGCAGATCAACAAGAGCTTGATGTTGCAAATATGTTGAAGACAGGTCAATGAAATGTCACCCCTAGAGCTGCTTGGATCTCAGTCGAGGTGACTTTCTTCTTCTCAGCCTCCTGCTGATCTTTGACCTGCAAGCACAAAGAGGAAAAGAAATCTCTCAATCCAAACAAAAAAGGCCAGCATAGTCCCCTCACAAGCATTGACCAGATTGAATAGCAAACGGCAACATGAAACAGGTCCGCACCATCTGCTTTAGCTTCTGATTAGCTAGTGCATTTTTTGCTTCTAGTTCTTGGCTCTTGAGTGATAGGCTCTTTTGCAATTCTTCAACCTGAAAGATACAATGTCATGAAAGGATACAATTATTCTAGACAAGGCAACAATAGGTAACAATTTAATTAAAAACTTAATTATTCATCACACTGCAGACTTTGTAATCTGACCTGTTCAACCGTCTCTCGGATCTTCTGCAAGCCAACATTAAGGTGGAGTTGTTGCTCTTCCAAGTCTGATCGTTTCTCATTGAATAATTTCACCTATAACAAATAAAGGAACGGCAAGTAAGGTACACGTCAACTAGCTACCTTCATCTACTAGTCAAGCAAGAAAGCAGAAAGGATGCACTTACGTAATGATTGATGAAATCCAGGTAGTGTCTAGGCGTAATGGCCATAGTGCGACCGCCGCGTTTGGAGAGCCGTGCATTGGCCTGGTGGAGAGTCAGGTGGACAAATACCATGGCATTGACGATGGCATCACGGTGCGTTGGCGGCATGGGCAGGTCCTCGTAAATCACGGGAATGTAGTCAGGAGCACGGTACTAGACATACAGAGAAAGAAGCGGTGATAACTCACAAGAGGGACACAATGATAGCACAACACTGTGTACCAATGTACGTGGTGTGATTGAGATCAGCTTACATCGCTGCGCTCCAGGTCGAGTTTGTTGGTGAAGGCCGATCCAACTTGGAAGAGGGCTCCTGTTGACCAATCGCCAAACCAGTTCAGCACACATCGATTGAAGAGAGCAGGTGAGGTGGCTGCCTTGCTTTTGAGTCCCTCTGATGATGGGTTCATGGTGAAGACAACATGCAGATTGCGAATGACCTACAGACAACAGACACGCGTCACATCACCACAAGTAGGTCACAGGGTCAAGCATAATGTGGATCTGCAAACGTGCACTTGCTTACTTGCTGTGTAAACCACTTGTAAAGCTCTTCACCAGAGTCAAGCATAAGCCCTTCCCTTTGGGCACCTTCCTTGCACTGTGTCATCAATGTCGAATATTCGTCTCCTTCAAACAAACCGGGCACCTAAAGGACAAACAACACGGCATAAATTGAAGCAGTGAACGTACACATGTATGTCTTCTTAGAGTGTCCATCTATTCCGCCAAATGGCATCGACTCAGTGTTGTACAAAGAGACAAACATCACGTAGGTGTACTCAGACCGCCCGTCTCCATGGTATCATCAGTGTCGTCATGGCTATGCCTAGCAGGACAGTGTGTCTCACCTCTCCGTTGGCAAGCAGTGTGTTCATCCGCTCTAGAAAGGAAGAGTCCAGGATGTTGGATTCATCCATGATAAAGGCAATCTTCTCATTCCTACAGCCAGATCGACGCAAGACAGTGCGAAGGTCCTCGTCGAACTCTGCACCAGTGTACTTTCGATGTACCTACAAAAGGCAATGCCATCACGACCAAATCAGCGCAGCAGTGGATAGACGCGACGCTACAATATTACAAGCGAGTGGTGATGACCAAATACCTTGACCTGGACGACAGAAAGACCGTTCATCCAAGCAACGAAGCGTGACAGGGTGGTTTTTCCTGCGCCACTGACACCGATCAACAGCAAATGACCCTATCAATACACAAAAGCAATAACAATGATGTAAACAACAACAACAACAACAACAACAACAACAACAACAACAAGGGTTCTTCTGATGGTCTTGCTGCTACCTGCGGCTGACGGAAGATCCTGTCGATTCTCAGGACATGATCCAGAACTTCGTTGAACAGCACTAATGGGACATCAAGCTCTTCCTCATAAAATACCTGATGGTCCAGACACAAAAAACAATCCATCAGCAAAAGAAGATATCCCATCCCCCTCTTGCCAATTGCCTGGAAAGCAAAGTAGAGCAATCACCTTTAGCCTTGCTTTTGTAAAGTTGCGTAATTCCTCTCTGTCTACAGCAACGTAATCCTTGGACAGCCAATTGCTGTAAAGAATTGGTCGCTTGAGAGCAGCCATCCTGTCGACATTAGGAAAGTGCTTCAAGGCGATCTCATCAATGTTGCTGTCTGTCCATTTGCGTTCATCCAAGTGCACCAGCCTACAGAACACACACACAAGATCAAACAAAGTATTCATTGATGCATGTGGCATAGTTACACGATTGGAAGAAGTAGTTGTGCTTTTACCTGTCCTGGAATAGGCGTAGTGCTTCATGGGCCCAGATCCTGACAAGTCCTTCAACGGATACCTGTTCTGAAGGGTTCAAAGCCTCTTGCATGCCACGGACCCAGCGCGTCATCTCACGAGGACTGTAAATGTAATGTGGCTGCATGTCCTGGGTAAAGCGCTCCTGTGTACAAATAGAAATAGCAAGTAATTACAACTGCATGTTACACGTGCAAGCCATTCCCGCTGAAAGACAATTTCACAACAGCAACAACAGCGCACCTGTGACATTGTGTAGAACTCAACCATGGCATCTGTCAGTGGTTGCGCATAAGTTCGTAATGGGGGAACGACACGGAGCATGGCGCGATTGAAGGTGCCATAAATCTGTGTGAGTGATGCAGCGCCAGGATAATCGACATAGATCACTGGTACATGACGCAGAAATCTGTTTCAGAAAATAGAATGAAATTGTTTTGTAATTGAACTACAAGAAATAAGACAAAGCAGGAAATATAAAACTGTGGGTCATGTGCACCTGTGAGTGAGTGGTTTCCGACCAGGATCTGTTGGCGGGTTGCAAGCACCAACAAATTGGATTCTCTCTAGCGCAACCCATTGTTGGTCTGAACTGCGATAAAAGCCACCATGCTCTAGCATTTGACGAATGAATGAGATCACCCTCTGGGTTCCTGCAAGCAACCAACAGCATACTTATGCGCGATCAGGTCACTAATTATCCTATTGTATATAATTGTAGCCGACTAAAATTAACTTCATGAAAACTAATTGAAATACATGTTGGGTTCTCAAGTGAAGCGGTCGCTTGGAATCATAATATCTGAAATAATACAGTTGGCTGGGCACCAAGTACATTTCTCTACTACTGGAGAAAATAATTTCTCTAAAGTTGCAACAATGTAAACCTTAGATGGTTAAGTTATGACCCTTAAATATCAAAGAAAGCAAATTATGTTGCCTTAGTTGCGTCAAAGGAAAAAGGTCAAGTAAACAAGACCTCGGAAACTTTCTCACAAGCTCCTTATATTAGGATCATTTACCCTTGTCCTGCTCATAAAACTAGATGAAGACTTAAAGTCGCTGTATCGATTGCTGATTGGTTGATCGCTAGGGATTAACTACGTGATTGATTATATGTTGCTACTCTTGAAATGTTTTGAAAACGTGTATACTGTATACACGTCAATGGTAGGACAAGGGTTAAAAAAGTTATTCGATCCATTTTCCTTTCATATGCATTCACCCAAACTGATTCAGCATAGATTGAAGCCGTCTCAAGTTGGAATTTCAAAAATAGATGTTTTTAATCACTCTACTCACCATAGTGGTCCATGTCAGGCAGGTTGATTTCGTCACAGAAGACAACAATCCACTTCCCCAGCTGCACAGGTGCCAGCACAAGGCCATTAGGCGTACGTCGGTACTCGCAGTAATGATCAAAAGTCTTAAGCAGCAGTTCTGGTGTTGTGGCACTTGAAAAATTCAAGCCAACAACCTGAAATGGAAGCGAGGTGTACAAAATCATCAGGTGAACAATGAAGAATGAAAAGCACATGGCAAAACACATATGTGGTCAATGGCAGTACCTCCATGTCGGGCAAGGCACGCAGGGCAGCAAACAGTGTCATGGTTTTGCCACTACCAGGTGGACCACACAACACCAATGGCTTGTGATCTGCCAGCCAAGTGTACAGCAATGACTCATGGCGCACTGTGTCGAGTGTTGGTACAACCACGTCAGGAGCAGCAACCTTGTGTGTCTCCACTTCGATCTTTGGCACCTTGTTCAGCCACGGTACCCAATCCCCTTGCAATGCCACCTCATAGTCAATAATGGGTGTGGTAGTCGTGGGAGGAAGGGGTATTGTGGTGACATTGCGGATGTACGCGCCCATCTCCTCGCGCGCTTTCATCCGGCCATCACCAGACATACACCAAATCAGAGAATACACCAGGTACTTTGGGGCATACGATTCAACTTGATCACGCTGTCAAGACAGAGGTAATACAATTACTAAACAGAACCAGTAGCACATCAACCAGCGTATCGCAACAGGGATATGGCAGCAGCCCGCCAACTCACAGTCATTGGGAAATCAGGATGCTGTTGATTGTAAGTCAGAATGTTCCTGATGCCCTGGTTCAGCATGGAAAACAGTGACTCCAGTGCCCGCATCCGAGTGAAGTCCATGATGTGCTCAAGCGAATCAGCGAATTGCAGAACTTTCATTACAAGGCCATTGGAGACAAAATGTGGTACCAGCATGTCGATGAAATCACGCTGGACCTGCATCGAAGGAATTTCAACGTCAATTCAATGCTTCTTTGGAATCCAGTTCAAAAGTGTCAACATGCTAACTCTGGATTGGGCGATAAGCCACTGACCTTCATGGTTGGTGATAGAATAGCGTCTGCATCTTCACTTGATTGCTGGCTCCGTTTGCTGAGTAGATCTTCCTCTGACTCTTCAAGCGGCAATGACCTGATTCGTGACACGTAATTTTCTACAATCATCTCTGGCGTAACAACCTCCTTGCTGAACCATACCATGCCGCAACGACTAACAGTGGCCAGCGTGGCATACTTGAGGTCCTGCACCTCAAACATGATGCGTACCTGACAACACAAACAGTGACGTTGAACACAACAAATTTTGAAAAGAGACCAGACCATGTGACGATAGAGTAGGCCGCAACTGCCTACTCACGTTTGGAGGGATACTGAGGCGCTCGCCATTCGGCAGTGTCAACAGCTTATTGTCGTCCAAGACACTGTTGAGATTCTCAACCCATTCAGGGTCAACATCGCCATCGAAGATGATCCACTGACGCTTGGACAGTTCACCACGCACATTGTCAATGATTCTTGCAAAAGAAACAAATCATATTGACTTATCATGCAACCAGAGAAGAACGCTTAGCAAAGGGTTAAAGCAGTTGGCTTTTAGCAAAGGATTGAGTTGTTGTGTGTGTTCAAGCAAATTCTGCCACACAGTAGGCATGACTAGAACACATGGAAGATCACCAGCATGCATACAAGGTGTAGGACGGTAATCCTTCAAACTTACTTCCTCAGGATGTGCGTGAAGAGTCCATCGGTCCACTCTCGTGTGTTTGGGTCCAGCACACCGTACAATGCTTCCTTGGAAATTGCCTGAAAGCCAGATGAATGACAAAATGCAAATACAAGTTCACTTGAACATAGCATAATAATGGTCATGATTTTCTGTTGTACTGTGGCTGATTCTCTCTAAAGCAACTACATTGTTTCTATCATTATCAGTCTCAGTAGCTGCATTACCTTGGGATCAATGACGTGTGCCACGCCTTCTATTCCCTCCAGGCGCTCCAGTGCTTCCAAGAGGACCTTCCAGCCGGTCGACTTACCACTGCCGCTCGGCCCAACCATCATCAGGCCATGATGCAAACATGAGATCTGGTAGACTTGCAATACCTAGCAATAACCAACATGACAATTGAACAGTGTGATTTACAGGGCCTTAGACAGTGCGTCAAGCATTGCTGATCCGTATAGCATTAGCGTATAACCATACCTTTTATATGTGTATTGTTTGAAATTTTCAAGTACACATAAAAATACAATTGGCTAAATTTCTGTAGCGGCAAGTAGAGTTACCGAAGGGGGGACGTTTGGAGTTTTCCCATCACAGAATAGAGTTTTGATAATGTGCTCAAAAATAACAACTTATTAAAATGCAATCACCTGCCAACTTGGTGGAAATCGTAATAGGGGAGAGGAAGGAAAATAAGGGGAAATGAGTTTCAGGGAAAACCACAAAATGACAACATTTCGGGGAGCAACTTCGGGTCCCTTGAATAATAAGAGTTTGATGCTCCATCTCTGAAACACTAGTGGCCATGCTATCTCTTCTAATACCTTCCAGATGCAGTCAAGACTCAAGAACATGTGTGATGGCCTTGATTCAAATGGTGTCGAAGATCACGTACCTTTTCAACCCATTGTGTCCCAAGATCCATGTCTTCTCCATAGACCAGGTTTCTCTCTTCACAGACCTTCTTCATATGATCCCTCAAGCGTCGCATCTCAGCACTGGTGTACTTGACACCAGGGAAGACATCAGCCAGCAGACTATGCAGCAACGGGATGTCCTCAGCGATCAGCTTGGGTACCATCGTCTCACACACGCTTTGAATCAAAATCTGCAAAATGTTCCCACGTCAACTTATCACTATAGATCGTAACAATTGAAGAAGAGCAAAGAATCAACCGTGCAAAGTATCACTTACCTCCTGTTCATCAAGTCCTTCTGAAATGGCTGCCTCATCTGCAAGTTCGTCCTTTTCCTTCAATTGTTCTTTGATCCTTTGAATGCGGTCACGCTTGACATTACCAGCACTGACCAGGACGGATTTCAGGGCACGCAGCCCAAAGTCATAGTGCGATTGCGAGGATAACTGCTCATCGCAGAGTCTGAAGGAAAGACGAACAAATGATCAAATTCACATAAGCCAGGAGAAACCTAACAACAGCAACAACATCTCTCTGTTAATTGTTGGGCTCCTACTTGAAAAACGGCACCACTTTGCTGGCTAGCTTCTCGGCCAATCTGAATCCCTGCGAGTACAGCATGACTTGAGCAATGAGCTGGCGGTCGGGCTTCGTCATTGCAAGACTGCGGAACAGTTTCTTCAAGTTGTCTGGTAAGTTGGAGCGACCTGCGTAGCCTGGGTTCATGGTGATAAAGATGGCCATGTCGCGACTGACTTTTACATTCTTGCCAACCAGTTCAATGCTGATCAAAGATGCTGTCGAGATAATGGCAAACAATCGTTGTCAAGTTCATTCGCTTTCAAGCCACGGGCAAGCAAGCAGCTGATTGAAACTCAATTGTGATCTGCTGTTGATGTACTATCATTGGGTAATGCTCAAAGCCGATATAGACAACATCAAGCGACCATAATAATAGCAAAGATTATCTAGGCACCAATTTGACTCACAGCTGTATTGTAACACAACAGTGAGCTTCGAAAGGGCCAATGGGTAGCAACAGGGAAATCAACTATGATGCTGTACACGCAACTGATGAGAGAAGTAAAGTTAGTTGCTGATTCTACGACAGCAACATCTAATTAACAGCAATCACAGCAATAAACAACGTTCTTGTTCGATGTGTGAATGAACTAATGATAACTCAAAGCAACAGTACACAACATCAGTATGTGTGGTCCTTACAATCATCTTTGCTGAACTGCTTTAGGGCCAATTGGATTGTCTGAATTTGCTGTGACACAGCAGACAGAATACGCTCTTCCAATCGATTGAACTCATCAAAGCAACCCCAAGCACCTACTTGGCAAAGACCAACAAAGATGCGACCCATAGCCTGCAACACATTACAAGGCAGTACAGTCAGAGACCATAGAACAACGAGAATTAGCAAACCCTTGATCACATGTAAACTGAGCTGAGACAAATCCATTGTCACGTACCTGAAAGTCAAATCTTTCATCACAATTGAAAACCAGGACAAATCTGCCTAGCTGATGGCCAAGTGCTTTGACAGACTCTGTCTTTCCCGTACCCGCTGGACCTGCAATGTGAGAACGACAACATGCTGTAAGCAAAGACCCACCTGCACCGTCATGTCTGTACGGGAGAAGGCAGTGGTTGGTCCTTACCAAATGGTGAGCCGCCCAGTCTTGCCTCCAATGCTTGCGTCATGGTCAGGTAGCATCGGTCTGTCAATGGCGTCTGCACAAGTTTGTCTTGCACACCCAGATACTCAAAGCCATAGTTAAACTTGGAATTGGCCATTTGGATTGATAGCTGTTGCAAGACATCTTTTTGTTTAGGATCAAAATAAAATCGCATCTGGCAAAGCCACTGGAAGTCACGAGGTCCTGAAACTTGATTGCTGATGAGCTGCCTGGTCACATCACGCTGGTGCACCAACTCAGTGATCTGCAAGATAAACACATCCCCATTGAACAACACACTTCGATGTGCCATTCACTTAGAGGCAACACCGGTTGAATGTTCAGCCATTGGGTAATGCTCAAGGTGGACATGACCACATCAAGCGACCTGAATGGACAATGATTTGCTCTTGGCACCATTTTGACTCAGGATACAACGGGAAATGTAAGCTGAGCTTCGAAGGGCCAATATAATTCAGCATCACCACAGACAACGAAATAAAAGCTTACCAGGTGTTCGAGCTTGCGACGTCTGACGGGTGGCTGTTCTTGTAGGACAGAGTCAGCAAGGATATTGAGAGTGGAATTCACAACAGACAACACCTCCTCAAGAGGTTTCATCTCGCCTGAGCCACCTGAGACTTTGACAAGAGCATTGTCAACGTTTTCTGACCACACAATTTGAGCGGTGAGGACCACCAGTTGTGCCTGTCGATATAGATTAGAAAGACACATCACAGCCTCAGATGCCATTGAGTGCACTACTTGCATGCCATGCTAGACAAGAGGCAGAACGCGCTCGTCCTAGACAACATTCGCCAGGTTAATCTTACGACAGTCAGCGGAAAATGTAATAATATCAATTCTCCTGAGCAATCATGCATAAAGAGAAATCATTAATATCATAACATGATGCACCTTAACCCTTGTCCTGCTATTGACGTGTAAACACGTTTGCGAAACAAGTCAAAAGTAGCAACACAAAACCAACCAAGAAGTAAGTCCTTAGCAAGCAACCAATCAGCAATTGATCAAGCAACTTCAAGTCTTCATTTAAATAGTTTTACGAGCAGGACAGGGGTTAAGGATGTAGCAAAGGAATGAATCAATGCTTGATTCCTGACCACCAAACAACCTCAAGTCAATAACAGTGTCGAACACAAGTCTGTTCTATTGTCCACTTGAACTAGAATCTAAAATGATATGTCTACAGCAGCTTCTATAGCAGAAGGTATTTAATCTTGTAATGGTAGAGCGGAGCACATCTGATTTCTGTGATATCATGTGTACAAGGCCTTGTAATTAGACGATTGCTGCGGCTGTGTTAGATAACCAAAGACAAACCAGAGAAAAAAATCAGTCATTTCAAGTCCACTTACATTGTACTTATCAACCCAGTTGATGTAGCTCTTTCCATCGAGCGAGCCACTGCCAAAAGCTTGCACATCGTTGACTGACGTGGCGAGCATTGTGGCGAGAGTGAGGCGCATGTGCTGCTCAACAAGTGTCAACCATTCATTGATCTTTGGATTCTTTGTCAGCGAAACAGGCTCGGTGAATACGACCTAACGCAATGAATACACAACAACATTAATTCGCCCTTCAAGGGTAGAGAGATCAACCGCAGTCGCTTGCAAACAGCTGCCCATCTCACTTCCTCTCCTTCCTTGCTGCATATTCCCGTGATTTCAGTCTCGTCCTGGCTCAGGGAAATAGATGCAACACCAGCAAACATCTTTTTGAAATGTTTCTGCAATCTACCAACGTTCTTGCTGTTGCCAATGATCTCCAAAAGATCTTCATCGCCAACAAAGTAAAACCTAACGATCAATGATAACAAGGTGTCAGCAAAACTTGCACCTTACATTCGTCTGCCATGATGACAGAGGCTTAGATGAATTGCATAATCCATCATTCAAAGTATAGCTAGCCAATTTGATTCAGTGCAATCGATGACGACATACCTGGGGAATGAGGACCGTTCCCTTTCCAGGTACTCGCCAAGTGCCTTCTGGATTTTTCCAAGCAAATCTGCCAGTCTTTCCAATGATTTTTGAACGGCAGGGATATTGATGACATCCATCACTAGAGGGGATTTGACAACTTTCTTCATCAAGGCCAAGAACTCTGTGCTGATGCTAAAGTCAATGCCAAATAAGACGAAGACATATTTAGAAGCTACTCTTCCAAAGTTCCTTCTGGTTTGAATTCAGCAGAGAAATGTGGCAATGACTCGACAGAATACCTTGAGAAGCGCTGGGTTTCGATTGGCAAGAGATGGTGGATGTCACCACTGCCAGAGAAGATTCCATCCAGATAGACCCATCGGCGCTGCACATCGATCCAGACGTCAAAGAGATTCAGGATGCGATTCAACTTGTCCTCCCACTGCAATGCATCTTCTTCAAACACCTGACGTAAGACACAGCATCATTACCAATGATTGAAGAGTCCTAAAAATGCCCGTTTGTCAACGAGTGATGAACATTTAACAATTCTATAATTTTTGCAAGAGACCACTGGCATGTATACCTTGTAGTAAGGGGACAGTTTCATAGCAGACACACTGTTCAAATGCTCTCTGACTTTGTTGAAAAGATCATCCCAACCGCGGATGATTTTGCATCGCGTCTGGTATTGAATCAACTCCAATTCGTAAGTTTGCCATGCTTCCCGGACCTACATCACACAAATACTCGTTAAGATCATAAACTATACAATTCACAATGAACCAATGAATTGTAGTGGCATGGTCAATTCAACAGTCAACAGCATACAAATAGAACATGCTGACACGACAGCGCAATGTTAAATGACCTGCTTCAGGAACTCTTCCAGTGCCATCTCTCCTTGGGCTACGTTGATGACGTCTCTCACAACAGACTCGTTGCGCTGCAGGTCAGCATCCCACACTTGGCCTAAGCTCAGATCCGTCAGCACCCAGTTGACATTCAGTCGGCGCATGAGCTGCTTCCAGTGTCGTTCCTTCAATGCTTCGGACTTCAACTCAACAATCAGAACATTGATCTTCAAGTAGCTTTTCACAAGCTTTTGAACATGCTCGAATGAGGCATACTGTCGCATCTGACTGGGAAGGCTTTTCAGTTGCGTTGCAACGGTGTCCACTGATTGCCGCAGCTGCAGTCAATACAAAACACAGCACATGTCAAGTCTCCAATTTGCTGTGAATTGACCAAACTGAATTACAAGCTATATGAACACAGCCAATATAAACTTCTCAACATACCTTCCTAGGTTGAATTGATAGCCATGGTTGCTCCTTGAGAGAGTCAATCTTCTCCCACACTTTGGACAACTCAACCCAAACACTTTTGATGTCCTGGAGCTCTTCTAATGCAACCAAGACTCTCTCATCACTTGGGGCCAAGGTACCTGATACAAAGATAAGAAAATAGAATTAAATTGCAGGAACATAATCAACGTAACTAGACTACAGGTAAACATAGGAAAGCAACAGATCACACTTTCTTCGACAAGATTGCCTGCATCAGTGACTAGTAAATATGCAGGAATGTTAACATGTCACAGATGGCATTACCTGGATCGATTAGTTCTAGCGCCTCTTTGGCTTTGTGAACATTGTCTCGATCTTCCTTTAGGCGAGAGAATTTACCCTCTTGGATGGCCAATGATTTCAGGGCTGCCTCAGGACGCATATTCCCAGCAACGGGTTTAGATTTGTCCCAATCCACAAGCAGTTCTCCAGTGCGTGTCTCTACAGACTGGTCCTCAGAGACAATTTTCATTTGCAATGTTGCAACCTAACAACACAGTCAACGCAGAATAAAGACAGCGCTCGGCAGGCAACTAATTGGCACAATACGCTGATTAAGGCCAGTTTACACGAGCAAGTTTTCCTTGACAAGTTTCCCTTGACAAGTTTTACTTGCTCGTGTACATTGCAAAACTTGACAAGTTTCCACTTGTCAAGTGCACTGGTTGAAAAACTGGGCTGCTAGTTTTTACTTGACAAGTTTTCCTTGACAAGTCCGCAAACTTGCTCGTGTGCACGGGCCGACAAGGAAAACTTGTCAAGTTTTTCCGAAAACCTCGGTCCGTTTCCCGAAATGAGGCAGTTACTATGGCAACACGATCGCTGAACAGTGCCTTTCCGCTCCATTTTAGGCATGTTTGTTTCGTAATCGTTCAGTACTACATCAAAAGCAAAGTGGATTTCTTGAATCAAGTTGTTGTTCTATCCTCGCGCGTATCTATTCTTTTATTCTTTCCTGCGTCGTCCACGGTCGACTCTTACGAACACGACGCCGTTTTCTGGTTGAACATTGCATTAGCATGAACGTAGCCTGGTGGTCACACGCTGTCTCAAAGGTTTCTTATAGACATGGGAGCCATTTCTTCCTTAGCTGAAGGACGACCGTAACTCAAGAAACATGTCGCAACAGCTAGAGATGCATGCTGTTTACATGTTGTCCTTGGAAACGCAGGTTTTGCCCTTTGTCTTTGCGGTTTCCGATAACTTGTCAAGGAAAACTTGCTGACCTGTTTACACGAGCAAGGGACTTGTCAAGTAAAACTTGCTCGTGTAAACTGGCCTTTAGTGTTGGAACTGTCCTGTACCTGCGATTGGATAGAAGCGTCTTTGCGTTTCAGGATTTCATTGAAGGCGCCCCACTCCCCTTCCACGTTGTCCGCATACAGCCAGTTGCTTGGGAACTGGAAGCGTTGTCTCTCCAAGATCTTTTGGCCACCATGGTAGCTCTACTCAGAAACAAATGACAATTGATGTTCATAGGCTGAAGGAATTACCAGAAGACTTGCATTTCAGTACTTAATGCAATAACAAGTCTACCTCCACTTGGCGCTCCCAGTTGCGCATTTGCCTCTTCAACGATTGCACGTAGGTAATGAAACTGACAGACTCGCCAGTCGATGCGACTTCCAGCGATTGCTGTTCAAGATCTGCTCTTGCCTGTAAGCAATACCAGCAAACGTCATCAAAGTATAGAATGTCTAAACAGATGCCAGAGAGATAAGATAGAGCAGACCATACATCACCTTGGATATTGAGCCATAGAAGTCACTCATGTTCTCCGCCAGCTGGTTCCCGAATTGAGCCACTAAAGTTTTCTGGATGTTGTCATACTTCAAGTTGACGCGTGTCTGTACGGCAGCGTAATCCAGGATGATTGGGCCGAGGACCTTCTTTGTCTCAGTTGTATCGAATGTCACTCTTGACTCCCTGGGAATTAAAAATTAAGCAATAGAAAATGACGCCTTAAGTTCCCACAGCAGAAGACAATAAACCAAAACGTAGCATCATGTAGTATTATAGATTTAAACGTAGTTTAAGTAGGTCAAGCAAGTTGTAAACCGAGAGTAAGAAATGGCGATAAAACCCAACAAAAACAATATATCTATATCTGACATCCATATCAGATACAATATCCATGGAAGCTATCAATATCAGATAAATGCAAATTTTGATCAAGAGAAGCCTTACTTGATTGCATTGAGCAAGTCCATCCAGTTGTCCAATGATTTCATCTTCTCAAGGATGACAGACATTTCCATGTCCCACAGGTTTTGATATGACAGCCACGCTTGGGAGTACTCTGTCACTTCCCTGACAAGGTCAGCAATCACACGGAAGGCATCATCTACTGATCCTGCACCATCCGGCACTTTGGTGAGTAGCTTATGGTAAGTGACGTCTTCTGTTGATTCATCGCGCTCAATACCGACCTGAGACAAGAAACACATGCTTGCAACAATAACACATTGTCTCACGTGTGTTGTATGTGGTCACTGCAATGTAGCAACCATTGATGAGAATGATCCTCTACCTGGTATCTTTGGCTTTGGATTCTTGGAAGATCTGTCACGATGCTCATCCAGCTGGACAGCTCAAAATAGAGATGCTCGCAGGCCCTCTCTACGGGTGGGTGCATGTGGATCACCTGATTCTGGATGCGGAACTCGTGGCGCAATGTCTGCATAACAAAAAAAAAACAGCAGCAAAGCTGAGATTGGCCGCAACAAACAACAACAAAGTAAGACAGACTAACAGAATGACAAAACAAACACAGGCTATACTCACCCTGATTTCAGGACGACCACCTGGTTGATGCGACGCAGCATCAAGCTCATCGATGTAGTCCACTTCACCTTTCAGGCATTTGATCCAGGCTTTGATTCCGGCTTGAAGTCTTCCAGCCAACATTGTCTCCACCTGTGAACATGGGAAAGTATATCCAGTATTCCACATTGCCTGCGCAAAGTGTTGAAGTCATCATCTGTCAAATCCAATGTCAATGAACTGACCCTTGCATCCAACTGCAGCACCCATGCCGTCAAATTGGAATAGGAATGCAGATTCAAGTCATCAACCGCCTTTTGAATCTGCAGCAGTATTTCATTGAAGGTGTCTTTGCCAAACACGCATGACTCCAGCGACTGCACTTCAATGTCAATCTTCTCAACGCTGGCAATGAGTTCCTCAACCTACAACAAACACAGTGTCATCATCATCACTCCGACGGTTACATTGTGGTTGTACAATAAAGAAACTGGTTGCAAGCATGTCACTATTTATCATTACCATCATCACGACACAATGGAAGAGTGACATATTGATCAGATAAATCAGTCACCTGAATACAATTTAAAAACTGCAACACCCAATGTTAGATGGTTGCAGGCATTGCAACCTCACAATAAAACGGTCTCACCTTCTCCTGGTAACTGTTCACTGACTCGGACAGATGCAAAACATATGGCATTAGCTTGTAGGATTGCCATTCCAACCCAACGCCCTATTGATTGAAAGAAGAAATGCATACAATCATTTGCACATGACGTGAAACTCGACAGAGGAATGAGGACATGACAATAATCTCAGCAGAATCAAACGTACCTCCGAGATGAGAGATTGGATGTCCTTACGAATGCCGGCAACCAATGGCACAATGGAACCACTTGCTTCCGTCTAAACATTTACAAATCAATGTCACAAGTAACACTAACTGATAGTCTGATCCGATGATCAATTTATTGTTCAATTTTCCTACCTTGTCATTTGTCCTGATGTATGTCCTGACACTCTCAATCAAAGAGATCGCAAAAGGATAGTATTGGTTGGCATCGTTAGCTTGGCGAACAATCGCCAAAGGGACGCGGAAGCCAAGCCATTTCAAGTTCCTGACCTGAGAACAAGAAAACAGCAGTCATAATCATGACCGTCCAGCAGAGAAAATTAGCAAAGTGGTGATATAATCATCGATCAAACAGCAACTAGTAACTATCTTGATGATAGCACTGCAAGGACGAGGAAGCCATGATAATATATAAAACAAGAAGCCCTTCAGAAGAGTATCACACTATGCATCATGTATTAAAGAATGAGTACCTCTGCTTCAAAACTCCTTTGCTCTAGTAACTGATCTATCGCTCAACTAGTTACGTGTGAAAGCAGCTACCACTGCCCGTAAGCAAGCCCAACAACGTACTTCTTTTGCCAAAGTGATGACATCAGGTTGGAAGTTGACACGTAGCTTGAGAGGAACCTTTCCAGTGCCACGGGTGCGGATCTGATCAATGGCAAAAATCCTTCCGGTGACGCCAAGATTGCGCTTTTGAACCTGGAGAAATGATAATGGTCATCAAAAAGCACAGGCAAATAAGGAAAACTGGTCAGGCGATGGCACTCTCATTTCAAAGGTCAACTCATTGAGTCTACACTTGCCTGCTGTGCCCAGTCATCAAACAATTCTTGCGTGCTCAGCTTCATTCTAAAGTTTGTCCCTTCAGCCTTCAGGCGCTGGCCCTCTACATGATTTTCCCAATCGCTTCCAAGCACGTCTTCAACACGGTGCAGGTATGCCTTCAGCTGACGCTCAATCTGAATAAGGAAATTGAGTCTCACAAAACCACAGATTGAATAATCTTAGAAATCAGAAATAAAATTCTGTAACCTCATCCAAAATTAAACAATTATGACTACATAATAATTGAAACAGCTGAGTAGCCGATAGAGTAGGACTTTCGAAGCAATATTCCAATGGACCAAGTGCAGTCCCAATGCATGACGTGATACAAATGTTTTAGGCACGTGGTTTTGAGCTGAAATCTACAACTTTGACAGTCCAGAACAATCCTTGAAATTGACCATCATTGACAAGAGTATGGCTCATTGAGTTGCAAACAAAGCACATTTTCCTGGCGTATTCACATGTGGCAGAGGTCAATTCACTTGTATACTGACATGCATTGGGACTGTGAATTGATACATTTTCATTTTTAATTCCAGAGGAACAAAATACAGTGAAATAAGAAATAGTATTTAGAAGAATCAATCCTTAATTGCACCTCAAGGTCCACCCACCTGCCTTGCCCAAATGATCGAACCGGACACTGGTGGCAGATCTCTCACTTTGCTCATCCGGCAAGACTTACTGTGCGGGAATTGCACCTGGAATAAAATGTAGCCACAAAAAATGACATTAAATCAAATATAGTCATTGCAAATTCGAAGAAAGGTATGTACATTGCAGGATGTAGTCAGATGGATCACACAGAAACTCGCGGAATGGTGCATACCTTGAACTTGTCGTGCAATGTCTCAATGTCATCCTTGACCCTCTGGATCAGCTGTGTTTGATACTCTCTGATAGCCCCACGAATGCGTGGTCTCACGAAGAGAGCGTTGAATCGCGAGAAGATGCGGAACATCTCATTGGCATTCTTTGCTGTTCCTAATTGATCTCTCAATCTGGCAGTAATGCGAGTCTCCACTCGATCAATTCGCTCATCGTATCTGCAAAGAAAACCAGACAAAGATCTATGTTACAGATACTGCTCAGGGTTTATCACAAGTACCAGCACTCTCGATTAAAAAGTTGTAATGCTCACCGCTTGACAGCAGCCTCCCAGGCGTCTGTGCCTTCTTTACTGACATCAAGTCCATCAATCTCCTTAACGTTTTCGTACGCAATATCAACTTCATTGACGGCATTGGCATCTGTCAATTCCATAATCGTTGCTGATTCAGTTGCAGGGATGTTCGGCTCCACTTCCGCAGGGGCAGTTGACGAACTCACAGGTCGCAGAACACGGAGGATGACGGCGCGCAACTGCTCATGCTGACGGCGGAATCTGAAAGCGATCACATGCAACAAGAACTAGCAACACGTCACTGGCATTACACAGCGATTGAACAACAAATGAAAGCTGCTAGAGTTCAATTCAAGCACTGGTGTAGCCTTACGTCCTCATCTGTTCCAGACGGTCCCGCAGTTTCTTGTGGCTGGGACTTACGCGCCAGATGGTCTTGACACTTTCGTCACGCTTCTTCTTGTTGATGTCACGCAAGAGTGATTGTAGTTTCTCGTATTCATCATCCCAACAGTTGAAGACCACAAAACTGTTCACCATCACCTATTAAACGAGGACGGAAATCAGAACTTCAATTCAACGGCACTGCAAGTATCAAATGCAGCAAACTACAGCACCTATCCATTTCCAAGCGATAACCAAGAATCCAATGATATCATTGAGTCTATTTTGGAATTGCACAGAATGCGCTTGGCATATGGCACGCTACTCACCTTTTCAAACTCTTCATAGTTCATCAGCATCAGTTTCCTAGTACCCAAAACCTAGAAAATATTTCAGTTTTCAAAACCAAAAACTCAAGAATAGATATCTTGCAAACTATCTAGCAACAACAAAACTGTCACAAATGCAAAATCAGCTTCTGATCGTACGAGATGTTCACCTTCAGCAATTGTGAGCTAAGGTCTCTGGAGATGGCCTCAATGAGCCTGAGTGCCTTGTGTATGGGGTATCGTGTGCTACGGATCTTACGAAGGTGGTTGAATATGCCAATCAGGGCCATACGAATTCTGTCAAGCTCAGTGGCGGACAGGAGGTCTTCCAAGGGAAAGTCCTTCATCAGTGGATTGTAGTCATTCACCATAGCAAGAGCATGTTTCAGTCCTAGAACAAAAAAGAAACAACTGTCACAAAATCGCCTCCAAATAGGTCATGAGACAGAGCAGTAGTGCTTTATAAATTACTTTTATTTAGTAAAGTATTACAATTACAAATTACTTTGAATAAAAGTTACAAATTACAATTACAAATTACTTTTCTCAAAAAGTAACGGATT
>OFHS01000450.1:0-41996 GCA_900245855.1 Calvadosia cruxmelitensis
GTTTCACAACTTTTTCGCCTTGATCCCGTTAATATTTCGAAAGTCGACTTTTTTTGAACCACCCTACAATATATATATATATAATATTACCTATTGTTGTTAAATGTCACTGTCTGTTCTTTCATAGTGTGTATCCCGGTTTTAAATGGGACAAATTTTCCAAGGTAAGCCAATCCAATTATTTCAAAGAATGGGAGTCACTGTTTGCACAATGATTAATTGATTATTGGCTGTTCGTGATAAATTGTAGCAGAAATGCCATTATCGAACAAAAGGTTGAACCTTGTTGAGATTTCTGAACATTGGTGAAACGAGTTTTTGTTCTGAATGATGCCGGAACATGTTGAATTTAAATATATTTGGCTTCAATAATTATAATAAAATTATCAACAAATTGCGATAAGCCCAATCAATAGGCTTGAAATCATTCTCTTGACACATGCTGTCTCTTAACACAAGTGGTCTCTTAACCCTTGTCCTGCTCATAAAATTAGTTAAATGAAGACTTGAACTCGCTTTATCGATTGCTGATTGGTTGATCGCTAGGGACTAACTATGTGATTGGTTATATGTTGCTACTTTTGAATTGTTTCGAAAACGTGTATACACGTCAATAGCAGGACAAGGGTTAACAGCAGCGGTCTCTCAACACAAGTGGTCTCTTAACAGAAGCGGTCTCGTAACAGAAGCGGTCTTATAACACAGGAGGTAGTCTCTTACTCTAGGCGGTCTCTTAACAGTACACAAATTATAATCCAGACAGATTGGACTAGGTGGATATGGTCTGTCGTGCTTTGGAGTGGTAGGGTACAAAATGAGCTACTTATTCACTTAATTATAGACCTATATATTATTACCTTGAGCATTTCATTACCTATTTTTATTTTCAGATTTTCTAAAGATCTTCATATTACACTTATGAAACAACTTAAAGAGTTTGACTCAAAGGTATGCCCAGTATGCTGTTTGTTTTATTTCATCTTAAAACACTTTTGTTCAGTTTGTTCTTTATCGACCTATGTCTTTGGTTTGTAGATTATAAAGCCATTGGAAAAGCGGCTGTCAGATTTAGAACAAAGGTGAGTGTTCTGTTTCTTGGTGTACGGTAGCTAAATCATATAATTTTAAATTTGCATCATAGTGCATGCAAAGTCATGGTATAGACTTCTGATTGTTGCACGACGTGTTATCTAAGCCTGGAAGCTATTCATGACATAATAAGTTCTTGCAGTCTGGTATGTCGTTTTACCCTGGCCACACTATCGCTAAATAGGTACAAATTGATAGTTTCAACTGGCACGATGATTTGCTTAGCATACAACATTCTCGCTTCCTGTTTATTGGCCGGCAACAGTGTTTGTATTGTTCTAGAAAAACAATCCCCCAGAAAGCGACCAATCAGCATCACACTTTGTTTTGATTCGTAAAAGCAAATGACGTCGTTATTTTCCACCCTTACCACAGTCAATCTAATTGTCATGCGTATAGAATTTATGGTGGGATGTGTGAGCAGCAGTTCCTCGTCATTACTGTGATCTGCGAAACTGTGGAGTTTTTGTCTTAAGTACTAGATTTGTGCATCCGTGGTAATTCGCAAGCAACACTAAGCCTTTAACCACAATGAGTACCAATATGATTGGAATGCTAGGAATTTCCCTATCCTGTGACATGTTTAACCTTGGAAGTCACGCTGGTGACCAAATCAACTATATCGTATGTGCATGGGAAGCCAATCCTATGGCCAAGCCAGAGAAAGGTTTGTTGCTGCTTCAGTGCAGGTGCACAATTATAGTTTTGATCTCAATTAAAGCCACAAGAGAGGCCTACAAAAGTAGACTGAACTATGCAAGGCATTGCCTGATTGGTGCAAGATGCTGTAGAAATCTCACTGTTTGTTGTTAAGAATTGTTAATTTTAATTGTAAACTATGCTTTTGTTTTGTCTTTTGCTATCAAATGATGTCATCATCAGTTTTTATTGTTCCTTTGTTCCCTCAAGTGTCGCCTAATGCATGTAATTACATAATATGTTACATTTAATCTGGTCAGATATTATTGTGTGATGTGAAGTTTCCTCTAATATAATTATTTTCAATCAAAATTGAGATGAGAAGAATCTTCATGATTATTCTGCTTAGCTCAAAGAGTAGCTTACAGATTTGTTTCTCTTATTTCAGCCAGAACAAATTTCCAAAAGTTACTTATTTGTCAGAGAAGGACAGGAAACGAATACTCGTGAGTGCGACGTATCTTGCTGACGCGTGGTCTGTGTGAACTTGATGCCATCATTGTGCAGTCACGTGATTGTAAGAATATGTAGCTGTGACAGCTTGCAGTTATTCTCTTTGCCGTCTGTACTTGTTGTATCAGCAAGTCTTTCTATCGTGTATTTACCTGATGTCTCACGACATAGAGCTCTAGCATTAAGGACCATGTACTCTTTGGAGCTCTGCTATCTCTCCCTGTCGGATAACAAGCAACATGTCTATCAGTTTAATCAGTTATATATATGGAATGTGAATCGTCCGTCTCTATACTCTACAAATGATAACCCTGACCACATGAATGCACAACCCCCGACGTAGAACGACGTCTCCTCCAAGCATATGCAAATTATGAAGATATATACGTGTCATCATTTGTGTCTTTGACAGGTGACAGGTGGTGCTGGATTTGTAGGATCACATCTTGTTGATGCCTTGATGCTTGCTGGACACGAGGTAATTATCGACACAGCAATGCCAACTGTTTCATGGTTGACATCTATGTCATCACTGGAGGATGCCATTGGTAATGTTTACTTGTTGAATTGTACATATTTGTCCGATCGGCATATGATGTACCACTACCACACTGTGTAAGCCAGCTGTATTTTCAGCCAATGCAATTATTCTTTACCATGGAAACGGCACAGATTTCTATTGGTCATTCCATCTGGCCAGACACTTAATAATTAATCAGCCCTCAAGAGCAATAAGAGACTTGCAAGTCAATGGAACTGGCAGGGCTTATGCTGAGACCAACATTGCTTTTTATAACAATGGATAAAAGACAGCACAGACACTGAACAATAAACAAAATCTTTTGTGTCGGAAGAAAAAGTTGAGAGAGAGAGAGATCTGACAAGATTCTTCATTAAATATCGCTATCATGTTCATACTGTTCCTCTCAGCATCTGGTCAATTCCATTGTGTTGTTGTGAATTTTAGTCTGTGAGTGGTACGATATGTTACTTCACTTTACGTTAACTTGATTTGTAAAGCGTTCTTAACACTATTTGGTAAGTCTGTTTTTCTGAGTGTAACTGAATTGTATTCAGTTTGGTTAAATTGTTAAACTCCAAAGATGGACACCAACTAGATGGAGTTATAGACTTGTAGTTGAAGGGAGAATTACCATATGATATATCCAAAGTTGAGTTGACTTATTCGAAGGTGTGTTATATACATAGGAATTGATCATATAACGTAGAACATGAAAGCATGTAAATAGTTTGAATAATATTAATGACCTTATCTGCAAGAGTTTAAAAGTGTTTACATAGAGCAAGCTTGAGTTGGATATCCTAGTATTGCCCCGTGATTTATGGAAATCGATTTATGGCAAGATGGAGGCATCTAGTCTATGTATAATATGGGAACCTATTCCAACGGTGTAGTTTTCCGTTGAATTTAGTGCTTTCTATTGCTGTTTCATATTGATTTTCTGATCCACGTCATAGGTTACTGTCGTGGACAACTTCTTTACTGGCAGAAAAAGCAACGTTGAGCACTGGTATGTAAGCTACAGGGTTGTGCAAGCTACATATTTCCCATAGCTAAATACGCCTCGTTTCATTTATGCAAGCTCTTAAATTACCAAACTATTTGTTACACCAATATAGTTGAGTTATTTTTGCAATATTTATTTTGATATTTTATTTGTAGTTTAAGTTTGTAGGGCGACCATTGCTGTTGAATGTATAATATCCTTGATGAATTGATTGTCGTAGGATTGGTCATGAGAATTTTGAGCTGATCAATCACGATGTTGTTGAGCCCCTTTATATCGAAGGTGAGATGTACACAAGAAACAACAGATTTCAGTTGTTTGTCATAGATTGTTTGTTGTTATTGTGCCTTTGTCGCGATTGATTGTTCCTTACTCTTCGTCACTGCTGTCATTGGACTATTTGAATTATCACTGTTATTCTCGCTTGTCGCCATGTCTCGAATGCTGTCCGTCTCTTCGTCAGTTGTAATTGTGCCTTTGTCGTGATTGGTTGTCTTTTATTCTTTGTCGCTGCTGTCATTGGACTGTTAAATTATCATTGTTAGGCTACGATGTCAGCATTACGTTGTTCAGCTCTCTCTGTAAATCTTAAATTCTATACAAACTTATTTATTTTTCTATGCTGTGTTATGATGATGTCATTCCTATGTATCTGCTCCGTGAAAAAAACTTTAAATAGCTTGACGGATATCAAAATAAATGATGTTGATGATTAAGAAGAGACTGAGGGTCAGTGTTGTTCCATTCATGGCTGTCAAACATTGAAGGATCAATTGACCAAATGCAGCCTCAATGCATTTTGGAATTCATGCTAGTTGACCTCTGATGACTCCACAACATTGCTTTGTTTGAACCTCATTTAGTCGTACTCTTCCTATGATAGTCAATTTCAAGGATTGTTGTTAGCTGTCAAAACTGTTGATTTCAGCTCAAAACACACGATTAAAGTCAGTTGAATCCCGAAATATATTAGGACTGCACTTAGTCAATTAGCTGATTAATCATATCTCTATTCGCTGTTCCTTCAGTTTGTCTTCATTAACGGTACTCTTTGAAGCTTTTGTATCTGCAGTGACATATCGGGACGTGGTTGCTTGGCGATTGTGATAATGCACGACTGATAATATTAATCTATCATCTGACTAATGTTTAGACAAGCCTTTGTTATTATACGGATACAAATCTTGGAAGAGAAATCTACTTATTATAACAAATCTACTTACACGACAATTGTTTACTTAGGGGTGACCATTATTTCAGTAGGTAAATTGACATTTAGATGTTGTTTTCCTTTGAAATAATTTTAATGATTTTAGTAGGTATATTACTAATTAATTAATATACAGTAAAACCTGTCTGTAATTGTCACCTTTGGGACCTGAGGAGAATGACCTTTATAGACAGGTGGCCTTTCTGTCCAGGTTGATTTCTATAGAAATTTATCATTTTGGGGTTATGAGGAGTGGTCTTTATACACAGGTGGCTGCTAAAAAGTATAGAGGTGGCCGCTAATACAGGTTTGACTGTATTAATTGTGCCATACAAGTAGAAATTTGACTGTAAAATGCGTTTTATTGTGTTGGTTCTTTGCAGTTAACGAGATCTACCATCTTGCGTCTCCTGCGTCTCCACCCAACTACATGTACAACCCTATCAAGGTATTAAGCTCAAAGATGAAAGAAATTGACACTGTGGTATCATGCCGTTTGGATTGATGCAATAAAATTGTGGAATTATAATCTAGCTTAATCTTAGCAAGCATCTACTCTGACCGAGTGAATGGGAAGATCATTTCTATTGTAAGTGGCACAAAAATTTGTGGTTAGTATACTACTCATTCAAAGCTTTATTAAATTTTGTTGCAGACAATCAAAACAAATGCAATTGGAACATTGAACATGCTTGGTAAGTATTTGTAAATTACATTTCATTCTAGTAGGAGTTATAAATGAAGCTGTTTGTGTTTTGGAAGTTATTTTCGGTCTCTCGTAGTTACATGATTAACATGTGTGTTGTCTGGACAAATTAACTTTTTCTAAGTAATGGTTCCCGTTTTAGGTTTGGCTAAGCGCGTCCATGCCACATTGCTGCTTGCTTCAACCTCAGAAATCTATGGTGGTAAGCTCAAGCATCGACTGAGAGCCAATCTTCCCTGACGACCACTTTGCGTTTTAATTGCATCTTGATTCTTCTTTCTCATTTACACAGATCCTGAGGTCCATCCGCAAACCGAGGATTATTGGGGCCATGTGAACCCAATTGGCCCCCGTGCATGCTACGATGAAGGGAAGCGTGTGGCAGAAACCATGTGCTATGCCTACAAGAAACAGGTCGAGAGAAATACCCTTTGATGTGTTTTACGAAGCTCCTTTTGCAGTTGTTATGTTAACATTAGCTATTGTTATTTCTTCTGTCATTGCAGGAAGGCGTCGAAGTAAGAGTTGCCAGGATATTTAATACGTTTGGGTCACGAATGCACATGAGCGATGGTAAAGTCTTCCGTTCGATGATATTTCTTTGTCTGTCTTTGCAATATCAGGCTCTTCATTGAGCTCATGGCTTTACTGACAATTTATATTTCGTTCTAGGTCGTGTTGTTAGCAACTTCATCCTACAAGCATTGCAAAATCAACCAATCACGGTAGGGATCTGTGGTAACATGGCGAAATCTTCACTGCGCACATGCTGCCTCGTTCTGTTTTTGCAGTTGTTCTGATGATGTGCTGTTTGATGTCTGATTTAGGTTTATGGCAATGGCCAACAGACAAGATCCTTTCAATATGTCAGGTGTGTGACGCAGCTCTCGCTCTCTCTGTTATTATATTGTTTTATGTTCTTTAATCTTAGTTCTTAAGATAATATTGATGTCAAATGTGTCCAGCTGTTGAAGTCTTTTTCATAAGATGTAAAGAAAGCGTAGTCGGGACAACATATTAAGCCCCAACCGCACTACAGTATAACCCGTTTAAGCGCAAATCGGATAGCGAAAATCCCGTTTATCTGCAAACAACTTGCTATGTACCGATTTTATTGCGTACAGTACAAACTCTCTTAATCGATTCCTGATAAGTGAAATTCCGGATAAGAGCAAAGGATATCGTTGGCAAATTATTATTGCGCTTAAGTGGGTTACACTGTATCACAAATAACGAGCAAATAGCAATTTGCAAACAGAAGTTCAATAGCGATGAACCGATGGCTTCGAATGGAAATCGCAAATGATATGAGCTCAACATACACAGCTCAAATCACGAATTGGACACAAATACATTTCATAGCTGTTGGTGATTGGTCAAAACTGTACAGTCAAAGCAAAGTGCAACGCTGATTGGTCGCTTTCCGGTCTATTGTTCTAGAAGAACAATGTAAACACTGTTTGTTGTCAACAAACAGGAAGCGAGAGTGTGGCATGCTAAGTGAATGCTTGCGCTATTCGCAACTCACAATTCAAAAGAACTGTTTCAATGATGCCACGAAAAGATGGATTTTTGCATGAGAACCTCACTGACATGAACTGTCAAGAGTAGCATGCGATATAGAAAATAGCATGAACTTGATTTAGTTATTAACATGCCTGGTAACCTGTTTCATGCGACGGCCTGCCTTGAATGACCGCGTTTTCTTTGTTCAGGAATCAGGACGGGTGTGGCTATATTTTAATGTTGTTCTTTCTCTGTTGTGTTTTATCAGTGATCTCGTCAATGGTCTCATTCTACTGATGAACAGCAATGTCTCTGTTCCTGTCAACTTGGTGAGTGTAGATAACTGGTTATTAGTGGTGGAAGTAATGTATTACAACTTTACAAGTACTTTACTGCTAACTACTTGCAGTGAACTACTTTTACTTGTAGCAAAGTTATTTGGGACTAGATTTTCAATAATTTATAATACTTGTAATAAACTAACTTTTCGCCAAAGTTTGATTAGAAGTCTGCTTTCTGATTAAGGACAGCGATCATTTTAGCTACTTTTTCACCTGATTTTGATTCTGATTTTTGCAATTTCTGAGGTGGCAGTATAATGGTTTCTAGAGATGACTCGAGCGTTGAAGCCAGTAAAAGCGCCAATTATCATGCATTTAAAATATCTATGCAATCTTTTTTGTATATAATTATAACAAGATTGATGTTTGTGTTCTGATTGTCGTTATGTGAAGAACTGGAAGTAGTGAAGTTGTTTTTTAGTTTTCTTGGAATGTAGCAAGCAGATGTAGATAGCCGTTTTATTTCTCCTGTAGTTGTATCCAACTGCATTTTAAAAGAGTACTTGTTAAGCAGTCAATCAACCACCTGTGCATCTTCTATGATATTTTATCATCTTGTTACCTTCGTCTTGGCATCAAATCTTGCTGTGGAAAATTTTGCCTTTTATGGTTGATGAGAAGTCGCTTACGTTCTGTTGTTCGCTGGATGCTTGGAGTTAATGAATGAAAAAAAAGTCATCCATAAAAATTGTGAATTCCATCATAGGATGAAGCTGATTTGACTGTGTCACATATCTCACGGATTGTATTTTATTTTGTTCTCTTATTGTAGGGTAACCCAGACGAACACACAATCGCTGAATTTGCATCACTCATAAAACAACTAGTTGGTATGCGTCTTCACAATGCTGCATTGTTTGTTTCTTTGGTATTGTAACTTGTTGGTAAACAGCTGATTCTAAGAAGGAAAAACTTCAACAATTTGCTGCAGTGAGGGAATTGTTGAATTGCTGACAGAAAAGATGATCAGTTTCGGGAATGTCTCCTGCTGTTGTTTGGGCTTTATTGATATCTTAGCAGTACTGACAGTTTAGCAGCCAATTGTCACAGAATTAACAAGTAATATTTGGAATATGTTTTAGAGAACTCGATTATTTTCAATGACAGGTTACTTATTGTGAAACTATTAAAAAAGTAAAGGAATGATTCTATTATACTTTGAGAAAAACAAAGTTCCTTAATTCCTTCACAATGTTTTAACTTGCGAGTTGTGAACGCAACTTCTTTCCCAAAATCATGAACTGTCTCCCGTGTACATATGCCTTGATTCTTTCCAATTTCATTTACAAAAATTTAAATAGTTACACTCACTGTTAATTTATTTGCCTGCAATTTTTTTAATTAAGAGTCCACTACCGGTAATTGCCTTTAATCTTGCCCTCAAACAAGGCACTTAGGAATGTAGCTAGTTGCATATTTGGTAGTTTTTTTTCTGAAAGGAGTAAATTGTATTTGTGACAGTTACACAAATTTCTGAGGAAGTACAGATCCTGGGATAAGTGAACACAGCCATGCACCCCTCCCGTTAAATAGGCGTGGTTCTATGTTGCGATTAATAATTGTATTTGTTTTTAATTATTCTGATAGGAAGCAACTCAGAGATCGTCGAACGACCCCAACAAGAGGATGATCCGCAGAGAAGGAAACCGGACATCCAGCGAGCCAAAGAGCGCATTGGCTGGGAGCCCATTGTAAGTGATGCTCGCACAACTTCATTACACCGTACTGATGTTTCATTGTTAAGATCCTGACTCCCTAGAGAAATCACATGTGACTCTTTCGTTGTCTTTTATTCAAGGTGCCTCTCAACGTTGGACTCAATAAAACAATTGATTATTTCCGCAAGGAGTTGGAAAAGTCCAAGCTTTCACATTTGCGAGATTTATGACGAGCACATAAAATCTTTTGTCTACAAATGAATGCAAATCACTTGCTTCCAGACTGCATTTTGCAAATGTTTGCAGAACATGGATCTCATCTCAGAGAAGCACCAGCTGGCACCAATGGTAGCACAACTGTTTGTTATAATTATTATGAAGCCAAGAACAAGACAACCTTACAAACAATGAACCAGTCAAAGCGATGTTAATCGGGATTCTCATATTGGCAATATTCATAAGAAGCAACACAAGTATAGTCCGTGCTTCAGACTGTGGGGTTACCACGACAACCACAGCGTTATTCAACGCAATTTAGTATGCATGAAGGCAGCAGTAGTGGCATTGCTCTCGCATTTGCATGCTCGCCAACCTGTCGTTGCCAGGCAGACGCGTTTCATTGTAATAAATAAATTACAACTTCAGAAGGCTATTCTGCAAATCGTCCAATTTCTTCTCCGTCCTTGGGGCTATAATTTAAACACGGAAGTTCTCAAAGAGAGCATCTCCTATCGACCACGATTCCTGCAAGAAAACACAACATCGTCTAATTATAAATTAAACACAGTTAGGGGTTTAAAACTAATTAAAAACCTACTGTAATTTGCTAAAGCTAATCCATTCAAAGTAGGTCGCTAATACTAATTGAAATAGCTAGGCAGACACAAACAAACAAACAAACAAGGCCAGCTGGCATTTTCTTTGACATCTAAATATTTGTTCGTTATTATTTGTTATACAATTGCTCGCATTAAAACACCAGCACTTACAAAGGTAACATGACATTAGTGATTGTATGAATTTGATACTTACGTTCTGACAATGTCGGTTACTTCACCAATAAACGCATCGCAGAGGCCAGGACAATTCCTCTCAACATTTTGAATGGTGCTTTCAAGGTCTTCGACCACTGAGCTTTTGGCCTGGTGTTTCACTTTTAACTAAAATCAACAAACGTTGAATTAAATCCCAGTGGTGGACATAAACAAGCAACTGACATTTAACACGTATGAACACTGGGCCATACCTCAGCTAAAACTGGCACTAGTAGGCGTGTTAATGATTTCGACATAGGTCGGTCTACGGGGCGTGACATTTTCGGTGAGCTTGACACTTTCATGATGACACTTGACCCGACGTCATTTGAATGGGTGACGTTGTTCTTCTTTGGAGCATCAGGTGCTGGCCTGTGGGGGCTGCCTTTGACAGTTTCAAATACCCAACCAGGGTCTTTCGTCGTTCTGTTGCGAAGCTCACTATCGAAAGAACAAATCGGTTAAATTACATGGTGACAGAAGGCGCTTCTTTGTCTATTAGACCATTTCACAAGCTACCATTTTGGAAAAAGCAAGTGCATTATGGGGCAGGTTGATCTCTCTGATTTCGGAATACGGAGAAACTTGGATTTGATACTGATGCAGATTTCTTCAAGCTGCGCTACTTTGTTTAAACATATGATTTTCGATAAATTTCTGGGTCAGAAACCCAATTTCTTCACTGCTTCAGGCACTCAAGTTGCCCCACAATGCACTGGTTTTTCCCATAATGGTAGCTCGTGAAAAAGGCAGAACAAGGCAATCAAGACAAGTTTGAGCAAACAGATAACTCACTCTTCGTCCTCGTCTGAGCTGTCGTTTTCATTGCCGCCATCTAACTGCCATTGCCTGTGCCTCTCGATCAATTCTGTGAGAATGGACGTCTTCTTGGCACTCTTAATGAAACGATGACGCAACAGCTCTTTTGCGGAGGGTCGCTGCAAAAAAACAACATGTACTACCTCAACACACGGGGTTATACTTGGACATGATTTGCGGGACACACTTTGCTCCAATCAAATTCTCCTATGCATCAACCAACAAAACATTCAATCACACAAATATATTAAACTTATCAAACAAACGAATTCCAGTCTCACACCTCATTAGGGTCTTTGTTTAGGCAAAGGGATACAAACTCCTTGAACGGTTTGCTGAAGTTTCCAGAAAGCTCTGGTGGGTTGTTTTTAGGAATGAGAAATAAGACCCGCATTGGATGCAAGTCAGCGTGGGGCGGCTCCTTCTTCGCCAACTCAATTGCAGTGATACCTAACGACCACACATCCGCCTACAAAACAAACAAAAATTGAATTGAATAAAAAAATTGAACTGAAAACAAAAATTTAATTTAATTAGCGAATTGAAGGATGCATTTGAGATGAACCAATAATCCCAATCAGGAACTTCTAGCCTTTCCAATCAAACCAATAATATTACAATTTAATGATGTATTCAAATTGAGTAAGGAACTCATAAATTTCAAGTACAAATAAATAATAATAACAATAATGATCATAATAAGCAATCATTGCACATGGCATCAACACGAAGCATATATATATATATATATTTACAAATCAGAAATTTACCAGGATATAAACCGCTTCTTAGATCACAGACATAATAATTTCAGCTCGATAGCCGATCGGATCATAATAGGCACTAATTGGTTTTAATGATAGTGCCGCATTATCATTATTCATTAAACCAGTTATCAAAGCACAAAGAGTTAAGTACGAAGGAAGACAATTAGGTTGAAGTTCCTTGCCCTCCATGGCATTGCACGACGATCATGAGTTAGCGTGTGAAGATTGATCTGGGCAGATCACAGTCTGCAATTTTAACTTCATCAACCAACCAAACATGAACTCCTTCACTTCATTTACAGCCATTTACATTTTCTGAATTTCAATATTCTAAGTCAGAAGCACATTAGGTTAGATAAAAAAATCCCTCACAAAATTCTGCTCGTTCTTGAAATAGGCACTTAGACAATTTTGTACAAAGTTCGACTCGATACCAAGGAAAGTTTGAAGATTGGTCAGCCATGAAATGACAACAGCTAAAGGTGTGTTGCCTGGATTTTCCCTCAGATTGCCTCTCAGTCAATTAGATTGTGAGTAACCTAAACTGGCGTTTTATAAAACAAACATGATTGATTTTAGAATTAATATATAAACCAAGCTGTCTAGAAGATAGTTTGCAGTGAATGTTAAGGGTCCATTGCCGGCTACATAAAATTCAACATGTTGCAATACTTAGGTTCCGTTGCTGTTATTTGCAGCACCAGTGACCGTCGTTGGTGTGTACCTCTCATGTAACCAAAAAGACTCGGTGACAGAATGAATGGATGGAGCCCCTGATAGATACGAAAAGTAAGCTAAATCCATAAATAACACACTCCATTTGTATCTCATGACCCGATATCTCAAATGTCCCACATGGACTGATGAAAATACGGCACTGAACAATATCTTGATTTTCACTGTAGTAGAGAAGGATAACTGTTTCGGAGTAAGTCACTTCTCCTTGCACAACCCTGACAGTCTTGACTTCTTGGCACAGAAAGCATTAAGCGTGAGATGAACAGGACCGTAATGACTTGTTAGGATTGGCACTTAAACCTCGTAGGTCAGGTGACCAATGTGACCATGATGACGAGAGATGGCATGATTGCATGCATGTCCATTTAGTTGTTGTTGAACTCTGTTTGAGCCAAGTTAGTGCTTCATTGCATAAAGTTATCTCTTGCTGTTCACACGAAGCGTAGTCAGTCTTGTTGGCCTGGATACTGTTGCTATAGAGCACAATTGTTTCATCCTCTGAAATATTACAATATGACGTACCTTGAAGTCGTACGCTGACTGCTTGATGACCTCTGGCGCCATCCAGAAAGGCGTGCCAACAAACGTATTTCTCTTGTTCATTGTGTCGGTCAACTGGCCAGCAACGCCAAAATCAGCTAACTTAACATCGCCATTTTCAGATAACAAAACGTTGGCAGCTGATGAAAGAAATAACGTAAACACGAAATCACTAATAGAAAGCCCAACCAAAAATAACTGAATAACAGATTTTCAATTAGCTATGCAACACACACATCCCCCCACCCAACGCCTCCATTACTGTTATACCTACCGAAGAGTTAGCATCGTACACACCTTTGATATCCCTGTGCAATTTCTTCTCAGAGTGCAGATACTCCAGACCTTTGAGCACCTCTCGAAGAATCACCGCAATATAAACTTCTTCAAATGCCCCGGCTTTCATCTGAATTCAAACAAGATTAATGTTACTATCACACAGATGAAGAGATCTCTCGCACATAGAAGCATGAGTGATCTTCTCGTAGAACGGTGTCCTACCAGATCCAAGGCCGATCCGCCTCCAAGATATTCCATAATGATCCATAATTTGGATCCCTATCAGGAACAACAAAAACAAATGAAGAATTTTCAAACATAGCATACGTGCAGCTTGCATGTCATGAATTACACTAAATTATAAATTTTGATTTGCAAACAGCCCTCCCACATCCAACTATATGCTATGTCAAGTGTCACGTGAGTGGCTGCCTTTAGATTACAGTCCCTAAAGTAATGACAATTTGGAATATTTGCCAGACTTTCAGCCTTAAATGTAATCCTTCGTATAACAGGTCATTAATTTTATCAGAGACCTATATCAGTTTAGTTATAAAGGATCAGATAAATGCGTTGATCACTCTTGTGAGCCTCCGATTGTGACAGCATCTCTCTTCTCAGTCTTCAGATTCTTGTAAAATGAAACAGAGTTGCCTACATGTTCCTTAATTGTCTTTAGGGGACCAGGGGACCATTGCATACATGTCAACGATGACAGCATCTTTTTTTTCAGTTGTTCTCTGGAGTAGAGCAAACAGGAACAGCAAAACATTCTGCCGCCATCTCAAGCCTGGCCACAATCTGTGGTCAATGTCAGGTTCAATCAGACATTTGCATTGATCCCTCTGAAATCAACTTGGGTTCAGTAGCTGTTCGGAAATCTCAACACTTCAAAAATAGTGTGCGATTTTTTTTATTGAACGATTGGACACCTTCAGCCATGCAGAATGTTTACTTTATTGCTTTTGAAGGTTTGTTTGGCAAAGATTGCTAGTTCCTAGGCCTTTATAAAACAACATGTCACATTTCCAATCTGTTCTTGTCAGTGCTGTATAGATTACTTTTTATTTGTAACGAATTACAATTACAAGTTACAGCCGTTAAAAGTAACGGATTACAATTACAAATTACTTATAGAAAAATGTAACGAATTACAATTACAAATTACACTGGTTTCAAAAGTAATCGTTACAAATTCCTTTTAAAATTACTTTTGCAAGGAAGGACATTCATTTCGCAACAAATCTTTAAAAAGCACATTTTGTCAAGAGAGCGAAGAGTATTTTTGTGATTACTGGTCAAAAATCACACTTAAATGCAGCATAACATCAATCAATGTCAATCTGTTTTACTGAACGGAGTGAACGCTAGCACTGTGACTGTTTCGGGACGATTTCGTTGAAGGAAGAGCAACTGAGCAAGTATGAAAAGTAATTTTCAAAATGCCCAACAAGTTACAGTACTTAACGATTACAAATTACTGCTGAAAAATGTAGCGAATTACCGTTACAAATTACTCTATCAAAAAAGTAACGGATTACAGTTAAAATTACTTTAAAAAGTAACGATTACAAGTAATCAGTTACTTGTAACGAATTACTATACAGCACTGGTTCTTGTTGCTGGTTGGCTTATTGCCATTTTTGAGTCCTAAGGTTATCCAGAGATCTATGGCATTTTCGCAAAGAACTCCAGTCTTTTGTAGTAACCGAAGAACACACGTCCAGGCTGTGTGCTGTAGATTCACAAACTGACATATTTCACAAGAGCACAAGATTACAGCATAAACAATCATGTGACATATACGATTACGACGTAGCCAATCAGGGCATTACATTTTACCAATCCTTCAATCATAAACGTTCATGTTCAAGTGAACGTAACGCTAGAGCAGCAGTAAACAGTTTCATAGTGTCTACAGTTATTGAATGTTTAAACTGGTGGCTGTTGCCAATGACATTAAATCATAATTATTTGACAGCACAGCTTTTATGTTTTCTTGCAAGTTTGTTTGCCGCAGCTTTGTTTTCATTCAAAATCAAAATTCAAAAATGCCTCCATGTATTACTCAATTCTCTGCCAACAATATCATTGAAGGAGATATTGAAACTCATTATATTCCAATTGCCATAAATAGCAAAATTACAGGCTAGTAGCTGCTCGTCGTCTATGAGCGTCATTACTACTTGTCATTCCCCTCCAAGCACCTTGGAGACTGTATTGGGCGGTGACAAGTTTGCTATCTCGACTACTGCCATTTGAAAGTAAACAGTTCCCACCAAACTGATCTCTGCTATTCACAGGTAAGCAGCTCCCACCAAACCAAGCACCAACGCCAAAACAAACAGAAGAACCGTTTTTAAATTTCTTGAATAATGATGTAGTGGTAAGTGCATCACAAAGCCATGGATCAAAACCCATTACCGTGAACATGAGATGGTTTTATTAGTAGTAGGCCTAATCATTGTATTGAAGAATAATGCGAATGGCATATCCATGTCTATCGAGCTACAATGTGCGATTTTTGTATAATTATCCTATTGTATGATAATCACAGTTAGATGGAAGGCAGATGAGATGGAGAAGTATGGTGTTGTGAAATTTCAAACTGTCGTATAAGAATCCCATCGTACAATCCCTATAGCAGTGAGGGTTGTGGATATAGCCTTGTGGAAGCACATATATACAACCTATCTCTCCTGAGAAATGTTAAAAATCAGCATAAGTTGGCCTATAATCACCAACATGTGTTACTTTGAAAGCTATCTTCTAACACTATGTCCTTATGGTAACTTTGAAAGCATTGAACGTCACTGGGAATGTACAAAATTTGACAAACATGTTATTTTGCACATTCCTTGCAAGAACACGACGTTACCTTGAGAAACGAGCCATAGTACTTTGTAACGAAGTCACTATCACATTGAGACAACACAGTGATCTCCTGCTGGATGTCTTCAATTTCATCTTCGGCTTCTTCTAAATCAATGATCTTGATTGCTACAATTTGGCTGGTGCGATTGTCGACACTGAAAAAGACCAACGCCATTTGAAGTCGTCACAATTACATCGAAGTTGGATGTTTCCAAGTTTCTTTCGACTATTAGTGATTTTCTTACCCTTTGAACACCTCCCCAAACGATCCTTTGCCAATCTTTTCTTGGATAGTGAAAATGTTCTCCGGGTCGATCCGCTGTTTCATCACCTTGGTAACAAAGTTGATAAACCACAAATGAGCTTGGTTCGCTTCTGGTAACTTCGCGTTATCGATGTTTTTCAAACACGACAACACAGATGATAAGTTTGTTTACAACGAGGCAGTCGTTCGTATTAGGAAGTGTATCGTATACACTAGTAGTCAACATTTTAATTTGCAACATTATATGAGGTTTAAATGCAATTCTTGAGCAATGGGAAGAGATGTACAATTCTTCAGTTTTGAAACCCGTTGGCGTCTGGAGTCAGTGTTTACACGATCACTCCAGGTCACGCCAGCAACCAAAGGCGGCTCAGGAAGCAAAACAAGCGGCATTCGTTAAGCGAAAGGAGCATCACATCTGCAGCAATTATGGTCTAGTTAAGGAAGGAAAGCAACTAGATGTTCAACTCACCGAATTCCTTGTGTGTGCCATACAGTTTCACGAAGAGATAGCGGTCAAGTGCCGTGTGTCTGCACAGAGGAGCCACAGCTCATTCCAGCACGACACAGTGGCGAAATGGAAAACGTCGACTCACAACGACAGCATGCCAATCTTCAGCTCCACATTCAAAACTTGAAACAAGTTAAGACCATAGTAATGAAGCAGCTAATCCTATCTTCATGTATCAATGCTAATATATGCCGCCATCTTCCAATGTTTCCTGGACTTAGACGGCTGAGAAGGGCAGATCATTTATCGCTCTAGTATCATCTGATTGGTTAACAAGCCGCATAACTGATCTCTGATTGGTTGCTTTCCTAGCTGTTCTCAATGTTGTTGTGACTCACTCCCTCGGTGAGAATAAACACAAAAGCCTTTCCACCCCTCCACTGCGCAGGCTCAATGAGGCAGCACCAGCATTTGTAATCGGAATGTGATCTTTCATTCAGGCGAAAGGGGACACAAAACACACTTACATTATTATTATTACTCATTCATAACAGTTTTGAAGAATGCAACATTTTACGCTAGCACTATACTATTGTAGTTTTGACCTTAAAATAGGCTGAAAATGATCGCTGGTAAAATGCAGTACTAAAAACCCAGTGACTCATTTGTTGAAAATACGAGCAGCCTAAAATTCAAGGAAATCAAATTGTGAATAAGCAATGGAATATATGAAACTGCATTTTTAATCTCCAAGCGACATAACTGTAACCCTTATCAAGTTTGAAAATAGATCTATAAATAAGAATTATTGCAATCCGGAAGTTTATACTTTACAATCTCCTGAACGACCTTCTAACGTCTGATAATCTGAGGCTTACTACACATATCTGATTTTCAAAACAGGAAAATTCCTTGAACTGGAAAATCCTTGTCGCCAAGCGGCGTACATTCGCCAATATTGACAGACTACTAAACTACAGCGAAAGCCGACATATTACTTTATTGTTATACAACTAACATTTCTGGCAGTGCGGAGAAGCGTATATCGAAGCAAAGTCGTACTTCTTAAATGTAGTTGAATAAATGTATTAATTTTAGACAGCTAGTGTAATTTGTAGAAAATTGCAGGAGGAACAAAGGAAATGTCATTGTCGATCTTTCATGCTTCCGGATGCCTTTCTCGAGGTCATTTAGGTGAGATTTTGAGCACACAAATCCCAGTTATGTACATTTCGTCCATTTCAAGTCTTACGTAAATTAGAAACATATGAATCCCAGGCAAAACAATTCAAACATCACACAAAGATAGCAGTACAGCAATGTTTAATCACAAAGTATTGTAGGCTATTGGTATATCTTCGCAGATAATTTGAAGAATTAAAATAAGACGCTTCGAGGGCACTTACAGACCCACAGACAGACAGACAGACCGACAGACAGACAACATAGCGAGTTTAGTATTATGGGATGAATATCAATTATCGCCTTGCTCCTCTCTTTGCTAGAACATTTATATAAATCTCTACTTCTTTTAAAAAAGCAATCGTCCACACACGATAATATAAACGTAAATTTGTTCCTGATATCTACTACCTCCAATCTTTGTTCAGAAAATCTTTATCCTCTCTGTATAAATATTTGTTAAAATTACAGCAGTAATATTAACTTCCATTCTGTAATATTTATTATCTCTGTAAAATGTTTATTTAAATATTAGTACGATAATCTTAAGTTGATTTCTGCATAATTTATCGTCTATGTGAAAAAGCCATATTTCTCAACAGATTTTTTTAATAATGATGAATAACTGCAAAAGACAATGGTCTCCGTTGCAAATATCACTTTAAATTAATAAAAGGTGTCACTGTCACAGAACGGATTTCAATCGCCTTCGAAGCTTCAAACAAGATACCACAAAAAATCTTTGAGCATCTTTACCAAGTTTCCAAATTATCAAATTTTATACCTAATAATTTCCGCATAAGATTTTAACTAGCTCAGTCGTTTTCTCTCCAATCGTAAAACGATTTTAGCCACCGGTGTATAAAGGCCACTCTGCATATCCCTCAAATGACTCTGTCTATAGAAATCAACCTGGAAAGAAAGGCCACCTGTGTATAAAGGCCACTCTTCATAACCCAAAATGACAGTTTATACATAAATCAACATGGATAGAAAGGCCACCTGTCTACAAAGGTCATTTTCCTCAGTTCCCAAAATGATCAATATAGGCAGGTTTCCAATTAAACCAATACGGGACGTGTACATTTCAAGAGACGCGAGGCGAAGGAAGATCGCAACGAAAAAATCAAACGACAAGGTTTTCCAGATGTGCTTTAGATAATATAAACATAACGAGCTTGATACAAAAACTACCAAATATACAATTAAAATAAACACATATATAATGCCATTAAACTGCAGTGTGATAACATGATGGCTAAACAAGTGCGCTTCCAGAAATACCAGAGAGATCAGAACGGTGAAGAATCAATATCCTGTCAAAAGAAAAGAGAGAAACGGAAGTCACTCACAGCAACAATGTAGAAGAGAAGAGACGAGGATGGAGGCTTTCGCATTCCATCTATATGTATTTGGCAGACATGTTTCCGGACGACAAGGAGAGATGGCAGAGTTCCAAGAAGTACATAACATGGTCGTTGGTGCCAGAGCTCTATGTCGTGAGACACAGCGTATCATACAAGACAGACGGCGTTCTTGACAACACGAAGCACAGACGGGAAAGAGAGTGATTACAAGATGACACGACATTAAGTTCACACTGACCACGCGTCAGCCAATACAGCAACAAAACTGCGCAAAATTTTTAAGTCAAATAGCCAAGTGTTTCACGAAGTAGACAGCAAATACTTACGTTCTCATTTTCGCTGACTGAGGCAGCACGCTTGGTTCGTTTCGATTGAGAACGTCGTTGATTATCCTGCATATCAAAATAAAATTAAAAGAAAATGGGGACAACTTTATTTATGCAAAGGCTTAACAGCATCGACATTGACAAAGCACTGCAATGATCGAAAGCAATGTTAGTCTAATAATCATGCAAGATTTCAGGAAATAAGTATTAGCTTCTAAGTACTGTAAGTTAGTTTTTAACTACCATTTCGCTAATATATGTGTGAATTGTCTCCTATTACTAAGACATGACTTTACTATTGTAATTATTCATAAAACCTTGTTTTAGGTCTTTTGCATGGCACCACTCTCGTCATTTTGTGAAACGTGCCTCCGCTGGCAACTGTGTACAATATACATGTCAAACCCCGTTAATATCACCTCGGTTAATATCACAACCCGCTTAATATCACTTCAGTTTGAGAACCAAGCTCTGCCAGAATCAACTATTTGTACCCGCTTAATATCACGACCCGCTTATTATCACGATTTTTGGCTGGAAAATCATAGTGATATTAACGAGGTTTCACTGTAGTGCCACTTTATAGAATACGAGTTGAATGTTGATATAAATATATTGATGATGATAATGATGATGAACAACTCGATATGTTTGTCAATTAGTGGGCAACCCAAAGACTGAGACCGTTGATTTAGAATAAAACCATCTCATTTAACATCCATGCAGATAAATTATATAGAGACATTTGTATCATTAAAGCAGCGGCATATTTTAAACAGAGAATTGCCATCACAATTCAAAGGGGAAATGCTATCAGCGTTCTGGGAACACTACCCGGCGTAGACCAGCTGGAAGACATTTTTAATTTTTAAATAGGAGTTTTAAAGCAGTAATTATAAGTAATTTCTAGGTTCACGTTCAGATAATTTTATTGAGTAATTCGTAGATAATTCTAGACAAGTTTTCAAGCATGTAAAGTATCAATCTTCTTTTTGTATCCAGGAAAGCGTTCAACCCATTCCAAACCGAGTGCTTCGTTAGCGTACCTTCGGGGATGTTGTCATGGCTGCATCGCCTTCAACGGGTGACATGTCCCCTTCGTCAGCACGAGGTCGCTTCCTGGAAGAAGAAACACAGTCAAGATTTGAGAAATAATATTTGAAGCCTTGCCGGTTAATAAACGCTTTTCATTTCAATTAAACACGCGAGAAAATAATATACAATAAATGAAAGAAAATTAATACTTTATATTTTTATCTACCTATCCTTTATATCTACCTATCCTTTATATACTTTATACTTTATTTATTTATGCTTGTTAGCTAATAGTGAGGCAGATAATTCGTATTTGACAGCTCGCTTCTGCGTTCCATATTGAGCCCTAGACAGTCATGCTAACACAGAGCGGAGAAGTATAGGGGTCTCACAACGTAAGAGGTAGACTGGTGGCTTCAAAATACCATCGCATTCACATAATAACATTTTAAAGAGAGCCTAAGGCTAAGGATTTCATGATATAAATGTGTCGTGATTGCAGAAAATATATAAAAAATAAATAACTTATTTTATTTGTCTATTTTATTATATTTTAACTTTTCTTGCAAATTTAAGTTTATTTTTGCTTCAATTTATTTTAATTAATCGTTACACAACACAATCAGTTGACTCACTTGCGAGGTCTCTTGTTCGATCCGTAGCTGACACGTGGTTTAGCATGCGAAGCCTTCTGACTGGACAACCACGATCGTTGCGATGACAACGGGACACTAGAATGAGAAATGAGCAGCGGGATTAATATTCGCATTGTCAGGCTGTAATACGCGTTCACAGGGATGGGAGTTATTCAAGGCCAAAGACTCACTTGTCCATTGGATCACTGTCGCTTTCGCTTTCGGCTTGACTGTCGGCAGTGGTCTAGCAAGGAACGGATGATATAGGATCAAAAGGCAGTAGACAGAAGCACATGAGAAACACAATACAATAAAACTAGAGGAGGGAACGCTGCCAGTATTTTAGGGACCCTGCCCAGTGGGTGTTGTTTGCCAATTGCTAGAATATAAATGTTAATATTGTAGCAATTAATTTTGATAGTCGTAAGAATAGGTCAGTTTTAACTGTAATACTTATTTGAACTTTGGGATTTATCTTGTATTTATAAGTAAAATGTAGTTTCAGCTATTTTATAATAGTCAGCTCAAATTTGCAAAAAGTTCGAAATAATGAGTAAACATAACACTCTATGATGTCATTTTAGTGAAATAAATTTCATTCAAATTAATTTAGAATTTCACAATACATGTTGTCTCTGCTTGAAAGACTTATGTTTGCTTTGAGTGCATCATTTACATACTATTAAACGGTTTTAATCAGTTTATTTATTCCCGTTTCTGATTCAAGAGCCATTCTCACGAAAAGCGTAAGTCGAATGAGGTAAACCTATTGGAAAGAATCAACCTCTTGTTTTCAAAACAAATTATTCTTGGTCTTGATGGACAGCTCTGCAAACAGTTCGATTCGATCCTAAGGGACGTTCGAAAATGTACAGGGGCTTTATTCATGGATGGGACTAAAGAGCAATCCGGGACTAAATTACTAGAATCTGTATATGGGACTTGAGATTTAGCCCCGAAACGAGCTCTTGGTCCATATTTAAGGGTCCAGGTGTTTTCGAATATTAGTTACAGGTATTATGTCTGGATTTCCAATCGTTTTCATCAGCTAATCAGATTGCGAGAAATTCATTGACGTTTTATAATGTTAGAATTGACCACAACTGAAGGGGTGGTATCACCCCAGGCCCCCGCCCAATTGCATCCATTTCTATAACGTAACTGTTGCGTGTACCTTGCGTTGTCGCTTTGCGTTTGCCGTTGGTTTCCCTTGGAACTCGTCGGCCGTGTCGAGGTCACTGCTGTCTTGGTCCAATCGTGATGTACCCAAGGGCGACATAGGCACGTCCGCTGCTTCCTCCGATGCGTCACTGTCACTGGCTGCCGCGGCTTGATTCTTAGCAACGAGCTCTGTCAATGGAGACAAATATATAAACATAAAATGATCGAGACGCAGTTAAAAGCATATCCCCTTGGCGAGAACAGTGAATTAGTACATATCACAACAACGTGCCCATCTCGCAATAGCATGCATCATAAGAGGACTGTCAATACGGACAAGTCGGAAAATTTCTGCAAAAAGAGGACATTACAATGCAGTAGTGCCTACTTAGTCGATTATAACAAAAGAGGTTTAACCTTGTCTCATTGATTTAATTAATAATATTGCTGAGTTACAAAATCAAAAAAATCAACACCAACCAGTCGCCAGCTTTTGTCTTTTGCGACCGCGGCCAGCCTTCTTAGCCTGCGTCTTCTGTCGTGCCTGTAGCGGAGTGGCATCTTGGTCTACGAATAAATACAACCAAGTCAAGCAACTACCAACACAAATGATTGAAGACTGACGCAGTGGATCGACCAAAGACAGTCTCACCATCTCGTGAGCGGGAGTCACCAGCAATGCTGCTTCTGTACGTTAGAAAGGGCGTCCAATCAGAACCCTTCTTGTTGTTGAATGCTTTAGACTTCTCTTCCAAGAACTCCAGACTGAAACATCCAATATAAACTACAATGCATTTCCATATAACACGGAAAACAAAACAAAGTTTTTGAATTTTCGTTAGTTTATATGTCAGCCGGTAATGCAACAACGTTGGTTAATAATATTATATTTGGTTGATCTGTGTGCATGTGTATGCTTTTGCGTTGGTCTGTTCCAGGTTCATCACGGCCCTTCTAGAATCCGTCAGGATGGCTCCATAGCACAATAGGTCTTGATCTATGGTTAATTACATAATGTATATTAAATATCGTAATAAGTTTGGTTCTGTTGAAAACACTATCTGTGATCCGTACATGCCGTTCTTTCCAAGTCGATCTTGCGGAATGAGTCGGTAAGTGAACTCATTGACGACTTCAAGGAAACTTAGATTGGGCGGAACAGCAGACGATGGCGCATCTTCAATGTCGACTGGCCGCAAAGCATACAAGATGCCCTCTCTGGTGTAAGACACAATCATATGACATAAATTTAGGAAGCTGGACATAAAAATGAAGATTGAACTAAAAAGGGAAACAAACAGCATTCAAATTGTTACCTGTGGAATGTTATAACACATTGCCTCGAGATTTCTCGTTTTGTATCCACACCAAATATGAGGGCAAATTTGCGGCAAAGATCCTGAAAAATGTCAATAGTAACCACATCATGTAGATCTAGCAACGACAGAAGGCCATTACATCAGATAAGTATGTTGCTGCTGCCAGCATTTCCTGATCTGATAGAACAATTATGGTACGGTCAAATCTGTATTAGTCGGAATAGTGACCACCTATGTAGAGAGGCCAGCTTTGAAAAGAAAGGTGGCTTTTCTGTCCAGGTTTATCTCTATAGAAAATGTCATTTGGGGGTTATAAAAATGGCCTTTATACACAGGTGGCTGCTCTATAGAGGTGGACGCTAATACAGGATTGACTGTATTACAGTATTGCAAATGTGCTTCATGTTGACTCGAACAAGTGATTTCGATCAAAAGTACAACACAATATAATTATATTCATTACTTCTAGCACAGGGGCATTTTTGTTCGTCTTGAGTGACACATTCAGAGTGGGTCAAATCGACATTAACAAAGGCAAGTACCTTGATTGGGATAAGATCTGTTGAGGACCAAACCACGCAGCCGTCAATGGAATCAGCAATCAGGCTCTCATAGGACTGAAAATGAAACAATAAGCTTGCTTGATTTATAAACAGGATTGGAGCAGGTACTATATATTTCAACCCTCAATCACATAATAATCGAATAATCGAAAGAAGCCGGCGCTAACTGATCAAAACTAAATCTGATCAGAACTAAATACATGAAGATAATACTTGCTGTACTAATGTTACTTATTAATTATATATCGGTACCTTTAAATCAATGTTGCATTAAAAGAGTAAGGTTCAAAGCGAAACATGCACGGTATATGTTAAAATTGTTCTCTGGTGGTATTCAATCGTTTCATCCCTCTCCTGATCATTTCTGTCAGTGGAAATGACAGCAGCGTGAGTAGGGCGGAGTTGTTTGCGCATTTCACCTTGAGCGCGGTCCGTCTTGCTTCTAGGGTCGCAACAGCGTCCGTAATGCCTTGCTTTTCTATATGTGCAAAGCAGTTACTTTAGGTGCAAAGTAACTAGTTACTAAATAAAGCAACGTTTCAAGTAATTAGTTACAAAAGTCGCTAGTTATGTCCTGTCTCTGCTTATAAAGTGGACTGTTCTTGAGCTGAGAACGTGTAACAGCATAAAAATCACAAGTACAAAATCCCCTACAGAAGTATACAACTGGAAATAGATATTCGCCTGCTAAATCTATATTTAAATAAATAAGATCAATATAAAAACAATTGTAGTTGCATATCAATTCAAATGTGGTAGCCTGATCAAGGTTGTTGTGTTTCCATAAATAACAATGTTGATCATGACTATCTAAAAATGTACTTCGCTACAACTTTAACTACAGGAGAAATAAAGTAGTTAGCTACAACTTACTTGATACATACACCAAAAAGTAGCTAAATACTTCGCTACTGACTTACGTATTTCATCCGAGACTAGAATTTTGGCTTTCTATCAATATTCACAAAAATATGCGACTTGCAACACAAAAGAGTTCAATCAACCGGCTATATCATGCTACTTCTAATCAATAGATACATTTCTAGTAGGCAGTGCCATCTCGACTTTCGAGCCCCTCTGAGGAAACACTGTGCTACCTACCATCAAGGAGTTTGCAAAATCCAGATGCAAATGTATAGCAAAAAGTAGCTAAATTAGAAAGTACAATAGTTTGCTAAAACTACATTTCTGTAGTTAAAAATAGTTGGCTACAGCTACAACTACTTTTAAATAATTGTAGTAGAAACCATTTTGCTACAAAGAAAAGTCGTTTGCTACAAGTGGCAAACCACCTGTAGTGCACTACTTTCCACCATTGATATCAATTACTATTCAGTGCAACCTCGTTAATATCACTATGGTTTTCCAGTAAAAAGTCGTGAAAATAAGCAAGTAGTGATATTCGGCGGGTATACATTTGTTGATTTTGACAGAGCTTGGTTCTCAGACTGAAGTGATATTAAGCGGGTTGTGATATCAACCAGGGTGACATTAATGAGGTTACATTTACATTGTAATCTACATTGACTTAAAAATGGCCAATTACTGCAGAAACAAGGTGTCATTCAACCGCGTCGCAACTTTGGTCATGTGTATTTGAGGTGAAAAATCATCAACTTTAATGATACCATCCTTATAATCAACCATCATAAAAAGAGTACGGATAAAGGCGCTTCAAGAAAAGCCATTCTGGGGTGTCATCAGCCGTGGCAGAAATCAACTAGCACGAATCTTAAACTGTAGTAAGACTGCATTTGTTCAAATTACAAAACAATGGTCTCAATTTCCATCTACGAAAAGCAGCATTTGTTCCTTACTATTCATAATGAAGGATTTGTTTACGGACACGATAAGTGAGACAAACCTGCTGCAAGCTAAGCATCAATGTCTTTGTAAACGCCACAGCATTTATCTCTCGCGCTTTCCCCATGGTAAACTTGATGATGTCTGCGTAGCTGGAGTATGCCTGAAAAAAAACCCAGTACAGTCAAACCTGTATTAGCAGCCACCTTTATAGAGCAGCCACCAGCTTATCAAGGCCACTCATCATAACCCAAAATAACACTTTCCTTAGAAAGCAGCCTGGACAGAAAGGCCACCTGACTATAAAGGTCATTTTTCTCAGGTCCCAGAGGTGACCATTATAGACATATTTTACTATACAGAAAAGCGGTTAATGTTTCAATACCAATGTTGGATAACAAACGGGTTGGGACATCAAGGGAGGCAAACTAGCAGAACCAGTATGGCCAATGGAATCCAACTGGAGGGGATAATAAAATATTGTGGGATATTAACTGGGGTTTTACTGGAATTCCTTTTAATGCATGTTTACGAAACTGAATTCCATGGTTGCATCACCACCAGAATTCAACAGCAGCAGTCCGCAAGGTATTACCTTGACAAGCTGGCCAAAGATGGGAGCAGCAAGTCGCACGTCAAAGATATTAAAGGAAATCAATTTGCAAAATGCACTAAGGACAACTCTCTTGCGGTCAATGTCAGCAGAACGTTCGTCACTTCCTGAAAACAAGTCCACAGAAATGAAATAAGCAAATCTTTAAATTAAATAATTGTTACTAATTATAAAATTGTAATGTGAAGCAAAGTGTTTAGTAAATGCGAGGGGTTACTTAATTTTTCAAGACAAGGTAACCATGTAGTAGGTCCAGGGAATCCAGTATATAGCCCAATAGCCATTGTGCTACATTTTATAATCTATATCAATAAATTCGCTGACCAACAAGATGGCGCATGTATATCGGTACATATCTGTCATTCTTCCATTATGTGTTATGATATATATTATTATTATTACGTGAACATTTAAGAAAACTAAAACATAGATACGTCCCTAATAATAATAATTTTATGTTTCCTTTTTGTTAGCAAGTTGTACCCCTTTGGAACTCAATATCAGATGATGTGGTGTGGTCAGGGTCATTTTGCTTCATTAATGAATGAATCAATCAATCAGCAAATGCATCTATCGGCCAGTCAGCCAATCAATTAATCAGCTAATCAATTAATCAGCTAATCAATTAATCAAACAAACACATCCTTCATGCAGTATGCACCTTCGTCTTCTTCATCATCGATATCATCGGTTGCAAACACAAAAGACATGACATAATCTCTTGCACGGACTTGAACAGTGCGATCAGCTTCATAGACTAATGGAGCAAGCAATGGCGCTACAAGAAGAAAACAACAGCTTTACTTAACACTGATAACTGGTATGGTCCACCAAAGTTATTCCAAACAGGTGAAATCTGGACAATGATTATTGTACCATGGCTATTCCAAATATCACAACAGAATAATGTACAGTACAACTCATACAAAAAGTGACAATCAAACAAGCTAAGAAGTACGAAGTAAATGCCTCATACAATTGCAGTGGAACTAATCGTTTCAACAATAGATTCATTATCTTATAAAGCCACTCGATATTCACAGATTTTCATCGATCAACACAAATGACGTCATTCTTCAAAACTGCACAACTATAGAGGTGGTCGCCAATACAGATTTGACTGTATAAGATTAGACTGTTGCTATTACAACTGACACACGGTTTATATTAGTTGTACTCACAGGAATTCTTCAGTTGTCGAGCGAAAAATACCAAAACATCAGCTAACATGAGGTAAGCCTGAAAACCCGAAAGGAAATCAAATGAGTGCAAAATAGCATAAAACAGGTTTAATTTTAGCAAGTCCATTTTAAACCGTATACCTGTTCTTGAACTGAGGCATTGCTGAACTGAATTAGCTCATCAAGTTGTCCAACAAATGTGGCAACACGTTTTCGAAGGGCTTTCAGCTTTGTCTGTAATAAAAATAGATAATGAGTCAAGAGGTTTAACTGCAGAACTGAAAATGGAACCAGATTGCAATAACCCATTTGTCGACTTAATGCTGTAGAAAATGTTCTGGAACAGCTCAAATACTAATTTTAGCAAAGAATGGCGGTTTAGGATTAAATTATGCACAGATAGAGGCCTATAATATTTAACAAAAAAGACCGCAAAAATTAGTGTGACGGCAAACAATTTACTGTTACTGATGAAATACCATTGCTGCTGATACCGTTATTAGGGAAGTTGACCGTAAACTAAGTAAAACAAAAGTATCATGCTGTTTCAAGGTTGACCAAATTTGACGAAAGGATTACCTTATTTGGTTGAGTGGAACTAAGGGATGTCAGTCCCCATAGCAACACCAAATGCGTACATGTCAATGCGTTGACGAGGAGCTGCAACAAATCAATGGTAGCATTCAGTTAATTACCAAGATATGGTCTTGTGAGTACAGTGCAACCTGTCTATAACGGTCGCCTTTAGGACCTGAGAAAAATGACCTTTATAGACAGGTGGCATTTCTGTCCAGGTTGATTTCTATAGAAGGTATCATTTTGGGGTTAGGAAGAGTGGCCTTTATACACAAGTGGCTCTATAGAGGTGACTGCTAATACAGGTTTGACTCTACAACGTTATGTTAATGAGTCAAAGGCATCAAACGAGTCTCTCATTAAACATAATTATATGCGCACAAAATGATTATATTAGAAAAGCAAATAGAGGTATATTGCAATTGGTGAGCACCAATTATCGAGAAAAGAACAAGTAAAATATTTTAAAATGATTGGCGTATTAATAATTGAAATTAGGGAGTGATATTGACCGCAGTATACTGCACATCGGTCTGGCATGAGATCACTTACAAAATAACAGTAGTATGCTGAAAGAACACACCTCATCTTCCACACTTCCAGATGTTCCACGTTGGATGATCTCATTTAGATATTTAAATATTCCCCATTCCTCAAGGTCATGGCATCTAACACAGAACGGCATATAGTGCATCACAACTGTGTAATGTACAATAATAATATAATCATTATTTCATATTTGTAAAGCGCCTAAACTATAAATATTATAAAGCGCTAACCAACAACATTTTGGAAATAAATAAAATAATAAATAATAATTTACAGTAAAGTGGTAAAAGCAATCGAGAAATATGAATATTATAAAACGTAATATCTACAGGTACCTAAAAAGTCCAGCGGGGCTATTTCATAAAATACGCGACTTTAAAAAGATGTGTCTTCAGGCTGGTTTTGAAACAATCCACACTGGCTGCATTTTGAATGTGTTGTGGCAGAGCGTTCCTACAATGGCTAAGATAGTCATGCTATGATCAACAGTATCCCAGCAAAGGAAAACTAAACGTAGGTGAGGTGATCCACAAACACCCCTTTCATGTGAGAATTGCAGAAAGATGTTTTTGCATACGATGATTCTGCATCCGCCACTAACGTGATTTTAATCCTTGTCCTGCTAAAAAACTAGTTAAATGAAGACTTGAAGGGGATTTATCGATTGCTGATTGGTTGATCACTATGGAATAACTATCTGATTGGTTATATGCTGCTACTTTTGATTTCTTTCGATAACATGTATGCACGTCAATAGCAGGACAAGAGTTAACCCACAAGTACGTCAGAGGTCAATGCCCATAGTGGCCATGCGGCAACCATCCATTTTACTGTTATATATCAATTTATGACTAATCGTTGATTCACAGACACAGTTGTGTGATGACTCCAAATGCTTGAATGACGTTTGACATTTTGGCTTCTTTTCAGAGAAATTTTGGAATTTTGACATAGGCCTGTTAAGGATCTGAACTCCTGCAGCCAAATGGCATCAGTTCATTATCACGAAAGAACGTAAGTTGAAATGCTGACATCTAATACCTTGCTAAGGCTGTAATTCTTTTCAAGTTGACACCCAAATCAAAGTAATACTGATCGTTCTTGTCGGCCTCCTGAAAGAAAACAAAAGGGTCAATTAAAATTGATGTACCACCTTACCAAAAAATTAGTGCTGAAACTCATCATCATCATCATCATTTATTCACAATTCCAATAAGTCGACAGATAAGTTTTTTACATGGAAGGTGAGATCACAGCAATTTACAAGTATAGGTCTATTAGTACATATATTTTTGCATATAGTCTTTCTTTCCTTTTTTTAAATCTACATTTCCTTGTGCTTCCAAGTGAGCCAAGTTTCACATAGGGCTGAAGAGGTCTCCAACATTTTGTTAAACCTGAACCTGCTAGCGATCACTTTCATGTGCAATGGCAGACTGTTCCACAAATGGGCACCAGCAGGTTGGAAAGAGTGGCGATGGCTTGAATGGATGTAGACGTTATTATTTGTAGAGGAGCGTGTTCTGTTGGAGAAAGGACGTTGGAAGAGGTCTCTGACCAGAGGAGGAGCTTCAGTATGTTGGATTTTTTGCATCAAGGAGAGCTGATGACATTTGATCCTGGCTTTGACGCTCAGCCACCCAAGGGTGTTCAACATTTGGGTGACAGGTGTTCTGTAGTCGCAGCCAAGGATCATCCTCAGCCCTCTGTTCTGCATCCGCTGGGGATGGATGGTATGTTTTCTTACAGTTTCCCCATACGACGGCGCAGTAGTCAAAGTAAGGCAGCACGCGTGTGTTGTATATGGCAATCCTACCCTAAATGGGAATGTACTTCTTACAATATCGCAGAACACCTAGCCCTCTATTAATTTTTCCTATCATATAATTCATCTGTTTTTCTTCAAACTGAAGAAAAACAGACAAAAGTAACACCTATGCTGCCGCGCATGATAACAAAACAGCATGGCCACAGGCTGCACAGAAATTTTATGATGCATATCATCCACACTTTCAACAGATAAACACCAAGAGAGTCAAATGAAAGTTAAACTCATCAGCCCAAAATGAGCGTGGCATTGGTGCTTGGTTGGTGGGAGGTATGCGGCATGCGCTGTGCGATGCTAGCATGGAAACCCTGTCACTACCAACCTACCACCCTGCACCGTCACACTGAGAAGCAGGGGGATATTACTACTAGACTGCAGTTGATATGTGTGGTGGGTGGGAGGAAGTTGCGTCTTCGCAATTGGTACGGTAGCTCAGACACGGTGCTCGTGTTTGCTCCCTCCTGTTATTGCTGCATGTCAATGTCATAACGACCGAACTCCTTGCGAGAGCAAATATCTGCGTGAAATGGGAGTGCTGCTATGAGGCAGCAGCATGACTGACACGCTTTAAGACCGCTGACATGGTTATGTGGACTCCCTGTTAGAGAATACAGGACAGGGGACTGCTAGCAAATATGATCGCATGACACTTGGCTTGAGTTTAACTTTGCCAAAACATTATTTACCTACATTTAAACTCATCAGTCCAAGATGAGTGTGACGTTGGTGCTTTGGTCGGTGGGAGGTAGTACATAAATATGACATCAGGACAAGGCACCTGTCTTATGCATGTTTTTTTTTTCAGTTACAAAAGCTGCAAGGTTCCAATTCAGTGAAATTGAAGCTGCCTTCACCAGAGATGTGCTTGTCAACATTCTCATATTTTAACCCTTGTCCTGCTTACAAAACTAGTTAAATGAAGACTTGAAATCGCTTTATCGGTTGCTCATTGGCTGATTCCTAGGGACTAACTTTCTGATTGGTTATATGTTGTTACTTTGACTTGTTTCGAAAACGTGTATACACGTCAATAGCAGGACAAGGGTTAAAGATCCAAACCATACATTTATCTTGAGATAAATGCCCAAAAAGCATTGAACCATGTACTTTTTCCATATCAAAGTCGAATACTGATTGGGGAAGCTAAGCGTGAATAGTGGAGCGATAAAACAATGTGCTGAAATCATGTTGAGGTGAGTTGAAGAACCATCTTGACATTTTGAAATTCAATAACAAATATTGCACGAGCTCATCAAATGACAATATTGGCATTGTGGAAGGTAGCGACCTGATTGGTTGGCTACACAATACATCACATGACATACCACTCTCATTCTTTGGAACAAACAGTAATGTGACCTTGCTAGGAAAATGAGAATACTCGTGTTTGGCATGAAACATTATCTGGTCAAACACGAACCTATTGTGTTCGGCAGGATAGATGTTAAAGTAGTTTCATCTTGGGTAGGAAAGCCTTACAAATTCCTGTAGTCAGGACACAGGAGAATGCTAAACTTTTTTTACTGCACAGGCTTTTAGCAAGGAATCACACCTGCATCAGACTTCAACAAAGACCATGCAACAGAGTGAGTTTTCTAATCTGGACTGGAGCCTACTTACTGTTGGAATTCCATTGGATAAGGCTTTTGTAAATTTCTCTACAACCTCATCAATCAAACGGCTCTTGCTGACTTCCTAAAACAGAATGTAACAATCAATCAATACTCGACACACATGTTACACGAGAGGCACTTGGCAATGTGGTAAAAAATCGTCTAGATTTGGCCAAAAGAGTCGGATGGCAACTGCCTGTCTTTAACTACAGAATAAAGTCTTGAAATGGAATATCAGTCAAACAGGAAAGAAACAACCAGTTTGCTGCTATTGAACGTTGCTATACTGATGAATGCAACATGAACGTAAAACCAACATACCACCATCTGCTTGAATGCAAAGTCACTATCGTCAAGGCATCTCAAGGATTGAGCACAAATCTCCAGCAGCTATAAAACAATGGTAAGAATAAGCAGTAGTCTCAATGCAAAACATGACTGTGATAGTACAGTCGAACTTGCTTAATATCCCGCCCTTTGTACAGACCAAAAGTGGGATATAAAGCGAGGTGGGATATTAACCAGACTAAGTGTAAACACGCATTTCCTTTCTTTTAACATAGAATCCTAAACATTTCAGCAGCAGGAAAGAATAAAATCTCAGTTGACAACAATTGATGGAGATTAGCATTAGTCTTAACAGTAACACAACTAACCAGGGACTTTGGCAGAGCAACAATTGACAAGTTGTCTGTGCCTTTACCGCAAAATGCTTCGAAACGCATATATTGTAAGACATCCTTAAAACAGGACAATAAGCGAGTTTGGCAGGAAATTTGAAAAGTAGGGGGATATTAAGCGAGATGGGATATTATCCGAGGGGATATAAATCAAGGTAAGAATATGAGAGTTCGTACTGCAAATAACAAGTGTAAATTGGCTTTGTGGGATATTAAGCGAGTTTGACTGTAGCATCAATAATATAGCAGGTAAAACAGAATGGAAAATAAGAAGCACCTATAAGACAATCTATCTCAAGAGATCACAGCCTTAAACGTCTGCATTCAAATGGCTGCTTCAATGTTCCAATAGAACAATTTACCTGTCTCAGCAGCCACCTGTCTCAAGAGATCAGTCTTCATTGATCTAATTAGTGGTTGTTTTACACAAGTTGGACTGAATACAATAATCCTTTGCTGTGGTCATAGAATTTTATTCATCCAATTCGGAAAATGGTTGAAATATTTTTAGGTAAACAGTTTAAGACGGGAGGTACAGTTACATTTAGGTTCCTCAAATTCAAATAATTTCCCACGGCTATTAGCACATCAATCAATGTGGTCACCATCGTACAAGCATTTAACTGATGTATGACAATGGAAACTTTAGCATGTCAAACGTATCACACTTACCCCTTTGTCACTATGTCGAAGGAACATATCATTGATGAGATCCAAAAGCTCTTGCAGTTTCTAAAATTCAAGAAAAATGTCCTTGGTTAGCAGTACAAATCAAGTGTGACCAGCAAATTGTGCTAGGCCACACAATGAACTAGCTCAGTGGGTAGAGCAACAGGCTGTTGATCGAAAGGTCCAGGCTTTGAATCCCGTTGGTGTCAAACCTAGTCTGGTATTCTCTTGTGGGTAGCCTCAATGGGGAAGCACAAGCAATTGTGCGCAAGGTAGTAGGAGTAAGGATCATGGGCTATTCCCTCGCATCTGATATGTCTCAAATGTGCTCCTGGCTCTATTGGGCATTGAATAAGAGATGAGTACCGCAAAGATAGCGAAGTCATAGTGCTGAAAACAACGCTGGTAAACGAACCACCAACACATTTTATTTATTGATGCTGGAACCACCAACATATTTTATTTATTGAACTTGTTCATCCACAACGTATACTTACATTTTTCAGCGCCTTTTCGCTGTATACATCCAAATCAAAATGATGTGAGATGGAAATGATGGCGGACAGCTTATTGACATCAGCACCAAACTAGACAAAGAATACAAAATCAACCATCAGAATTTCGATAGCGTCACATTCTTTCTGACGCTCGGGGGAAATGTATGTGCCATTATATTCGCAGCCAGGAAGAAATGACTTATAATAATAGTGAATAATAACAATAATATTAATAATACAATTTGCTAAGCGCCCAAATTATAAATGTTCTAAGGAGCTGACTAATTCAACCGGAAACATTTTAAAAAGTCCAGCAAAACACATTTAAGACTGCAATATAATCTTAAAGCATTCATTGTCAAAATAAAACTTACAAAACGTCATTAAAACAAACTATAAATTATATGCAAGTTCAAAAGATTCTTTCCAAAGCTTCTTTAAAATATAATGATTTTGCATGTTACCTTTCTCATAAGATCTGGCATCAACGCCACAAAATGAGTACTAAGAGTATGTTTGTCTTCAAGGATGAGTCTTTTGTCTTTGACAGTCTAAAGAGGCAACATTACAGTTAGAACGGCATTAGAAAGTAATGCAGTGGAACAAATCAAATTAAATTACGGCAGATGAAGCAATGTTACCATGATCAGGAAAAACTTTACAAAAAGCACAACATTTTTACCAACATTTACAGTCATAACTTGCATGACTAAGTAGTCCAATTGTTTGGCATTGCCAGCATGAGAATTCATATCTAAGGTTCCAATTACAATTGAATGGTGGCAGATCACTTTGAAAATGCCCTGAAGACTTATTAAGTACTTTGACTCCATCTTACTTTCTTTTTCAATAATAAAACATTATTGTAGTCATGCATAGTTGCATTGCTTTTACAGAATGGACTATTTTTAAGAGTGATGATTACTATCGCGCAAGAATGGCTCAGAACGTGAGCAGTCGGGGTGCAGCAGCATGGTCAGTGGCATTTGTGAGAGGTGCACACAAGAGAGTGCCCAAGCAGAGGCAATTGCCTTTGCTTTACTGTTGTTCATGCTGAAGGCAGACCAGATCGAATGTACAAATCTTTGCTTGAAGTGGCACTTGGGTAGAACAAATTGAGAATGCGATTGATTGATGTATGATGCACAAAATCGAAATGTGAAGTTAGGGTGGTCACTGTTGGTGGTGAATGACTATGATAAAGATGACATTTTACTGTGTTCTAGATTGTACTGGCATATTTAGAATGCTAGACAATGACTACAGTTAAACCTGTCTAGAATGGTCACCTTTGGGACCTGAGGAAAATGATCTTTATAGACAGGTGGCCTTTCTGTCCAAGTTGATTTCTACAGAAAGTGTCATTTTGGGGTAATGAAAGTGCCTATATACACAGGTGGCTACTAATACAGGTTGGATTGTATCAGTTTTGTATCACTTTATTCCATGAAAATAAGTTATAAAACTTGCAAGTTTATACCAGCATGCTGTAACATAGTGTGATTAAACTTTGTTCATCGTAATTGGTAATAGACCTCGTTTTCAATGTTGCCTCCTTTTCACGTGCAAAATGATTCAGTCAATGTTCAGCATCTGATGACTCTTCTCGTAGTTGGCCATTCCATATTCTCCTCAGCCATTTGTGCTACTCAACAGCATGTAGCTTATAAAATGAACTAAATTTGATAACAGACCAATGCTACTCTGTGGGAAGATTGGTAACGGTGTGACCAGCAAAGTTCCGCAGGATCATTTGAGACCCCACGAGACCAGAGACTCCATTAACGTTTAGCTTTTACATAAATGTATGACATCGCAAATGAATTTTCACAATGTATATTACCCTCTTTGCAATTCTTCCAACTGGTGGATTTCCAGTTGCTGATTGAGAGCAAGAAGCAGCTAGTAAGTCTATAAGGACACCTTCCTCCTCGTCACTGAGATCTAAATTCAAAGTATAAATAAACAAAATAAAATCAAGCAAGAAAAGATTGTGAAAGGAAAAAGCTTTTGTACAGTGAAATCTCGACAATATTACTATGGTTTTCCAGCAAAAACTCGTGATGATAAGTGTCTCGTAACATTAAGCGGGTTGTGATATTATCCAAGATGATATTACTGGGGCTACACTGTAGTGGCTTCTAATAGAGCTTTGTTCTGATATTATTTAGGATGTGTTTCACCGTCTGGTAGTTGGACACTAATATCAAAATAATTGCCATCTGATTGTTGAAACATCCCGGTACAAAAAACAATGTTGTCTCTAAGAATCGAACCACGGATTCTTCAATCAATCATTTGATTTGATTGCAGTGATGCTATCCACTATACCACAATGCCACAATGCCCCTGTGAAATTTCCTTGAAAATAGTCTATAATATATCATCCCCTATCCCTATTCACACGACATTAGACGGAAAGCTCAAAACCATAACCCTACTCTTAACTGCATTCCTATTCCCAATCCTAAACCTAATTCAACCGTGTGACTGAACAACCAGACAGCAAAACACTTTGTATTATTTATCAAGCGGGGTTGTGATATTAATTGTGGTGATAGACTGATAGTAGCAGGGTTACCACTGTACATTGAAAAGCACTGTGTCATTAAAGTTTCATAATTAAGTATCCGTGGCTGCTGAGTAACATAGCTCATTGAACTGCTTCAAATATAACTAAAACAACGAGATTGCTTGCTATCACTGCAGTTAAGGGTGTTTGGGGAAAATAATTCACGCACAGTTCTTCATTGAAAAACTGGTTTTCGGTACACAAAAAGCTATTGGTCCATATAGGTAATATGCTACTTGCTGCTTTGCATACTTTGTTACCATCGCAGGCAAAAAATCCTGGTTATAAAAGAAACTGATTTCATAGTAGCACAAGACAAAATCAATATTCTATTTGCAACGCTACGTTCATCAGTGACTATGGGGTCGCATTCGCGTTTCTTATTGTTCTTTTGGAGTGCCGTTAGCAATATTTGCACTGAAACATACCTACAACAGGATGCGCATCAAGTAGCATGTCCGTCAGCAGCTTCCAGTCCTGCAAACAAAGCAAAGTTACGAGTAGAGACGGGACGAAGTCAAGTATTAGAAATTTTTAATTTTGATTCCAAATTTCAAATGTTAAAAATCGGGAAAACAAATCCGAATTCGAAAAACTTTGATTTATTCAGGAGAATAATTCTTGGAGAGAATTGAACAAGTCTACGGGCAACTGAAGCCACATTTATGACGCACATGTTCATTTCCCTTGAAATTTCCCACTTGCCTAGACCTACAAGGCAGCAGATAACTATCGGAACCTGGTTTTGGTATTGGATTGACAAAGAAAATCTGAAATTCTCTATTTAAAAATAATAATTTTGCAAAGCCGAATTTTTAGCTTTGTATTTTCGATTTCGATTTTGAATTTTGGCACCGAATTTCGGGAAAACCAAATTTCAATTCGAACTTCGTCCCATATCTAGTTATGAGTACAGTCCACTCCCTGCCTAGCCAACACATATATTCATTATGCCTTCTGTGGTTCTAATTTTTGAGAGCTCCAAGGGAGAAAAGCCATTGGTTTATTGGGCTACCAGCGTTAAACAAAGTGAAATTTACATTTACACATACAACAAGATGTATCATCGCTAAAAATAAAAACATCTCAAATAATTTCATAGACAAATTGAATAAAGACAATTGTATCTGGTGTAGCTGAAGTATATTTCCTACCATACCAAGGTCAAATGTAGCTGTAAATATTTTACGGCTGATGAGTTTTTGAATGCTTCTTCGGATTGAATCGAATATTGAACAATGAGAATCTTTTGAAAACCAGAGCTTTGCTTCTCTCTGGTTGATTTACGTCATTTGACTGACGCTTTTGGTGAGGCAGTTGTAGATTTTTGGCAGAATAGCTCTTGAATCAAGAACATGAATAACTAATTTCTTATTTAGTAGGAAAAATAGTCAATGCAATGTTTTACAAAAGCCATACGATGCTCAAGCATAGTAATGTTTGCGGTAAATCACTTGAACACCCCTCACATCATACAAATTACAATTGATACCCATTTGATGTCATTGTGCCTCTTCAACCGCACTCGTGAAGCTGTTCGTCAACGTTCTATCTACCATGTTCTACAAACACCACGTCAATCGTCCTTAGCACTGATCTTTTAGCAAATGACAACAATTTTCTTCAGTAAACTCCATACCAAGGAAATGATTTTAAGAATTAAAGTCAAACCTGTATTAGGGACCGCCTCTATAGAGAAGCCACCTGTGTATAAAGGCAACTCCTCATAGTCTCAAAATGACAATTTCTATAAAAATCAACATGGGCTAAAGGCCATCTGTTTATAAAGGTCATTTTCTTCAGGACCCAAAGGTGACCATTATAGACAGGTTTCATTGTACCTTGATAAGCTGACAATGATCATGCAAACTATCCACCAGGTAAGCAGTCTGTTGATGAACCTAACATTGAACAAAAACATCACAAATTAGCATGATGAAGAAGATGATGATCATTTAACACTTGAGTCATTCCACAACAAAACAAGGTGTAATCACAGTTACTTCTACTCATTCGTCCCAATGACCAATAAATGTCACCCAATCACGCCAAGAGCACAGACTTACAAAGTAATATATTTCACAGGAGTAACAGCCATTAGAATGATACAGGCGCTATAGAAGTATTCTCAGACTAAAAACTGCCTGATGGTAGTCAAAGCCAAGGCAGATATGCAGCAAAGAGATTTTTCCCAATCAAAGTGCAATCTCGATTGTTGTCTTCAGAATCAGAGGTTGACATATAGATTAAGTTGGTTCACAGAGATAAAAATAATACAATCTAATTATCTACTTCTACAGAATTACCAAAGAAATGCCAAAAGAGATTGCTTACCTCAGACTTGAGGAAAAATTCTATCATGAGTTTGATAAACGAGCATTTCTTGAGCATTTCTCTTGCCCCTTTGCACAAAAGTAGAACAATACAAAATACAAATCGGTCTCTTTCACACAGAATTGATCCCAATGAAAATAAAAAATAAACAAACATTTTCCAAACCTTTCCGTCTTTTAGTAGGAGAGAGCCGTTCAGATCTACTACTGAGTCTTATCACGAAGAACTTGCCAGCTTCTCTTGCCACTGAACTGACTTTAGAGAAGACTAGTTTTTCAACAGCAACGCAGTCCTCCTCATTGAGTATGTCATCATGCCTATGTCAAACAAAATAATTAAATATTGTAGATTGCTCATCATAGATCTCTCTATTTCCAAGAGCATGGAAGCTCTCTGGTCAGACCATTACAAAGTAACACAACTAAATTACAATACAGTCAAACCCATGTTAACGGGCACCTGTATTGCTGCCACCTGTATATAGAAGGCCACTCTTCGTAACCAAAAATGACACTTTCTATAGAAAACAACCTGGACAGAAAGGCCACCTGTCTATAAAGGTTATTTTCTGAGGTCCCAAAAGTGACCATTATAGACAGGTTTCACTGTACTACACTTTGAAGTTACTACTTTTTGTGGTGCAGGTCAGTCGTGCACTGCGGCGAACGATAGGATTGTTGTCAACGATGTCCGCTAAGGCACGCTTATATTCGGTCATGGTAACTAATAAAATTGCATAGTACTTTGGTGTTGAGAGTGAGATTCTTGCTTGGAAATTTGTCAGAAAGGCAGCAATAAAACATAGTTCAAGAGACGTTTCAATATTACATGCCATCAGGCAAATAAACCAAAATTTACAAAGCCAAGAAGTTAAATATTTTTAGCTGTATACAAGATCAAACACAAGACCACTTCAAGACATAAGTTTCTTGATAAATTCACACCTTGGAGAAAAATAGTTTCAGCCGTACGCTGTGTGTCTTATGCTGTTGCCTGCGGCAAATTCTGCAACAGTCAGTGGTTCTCAGTGGGATCAATCGCAATGCTCGGACAAATCTATCAAACTCAAACTTACTAGAAAACAGTAAAGCAAGCGAATCTGCAATTACCAAAAATGTTGTAAAAATTTACTGACTGTGGTGTCTAGTGATGACGTAGCCAGCAGAGCCCTTATACTACATATGGAAAGCTGACCTGATTCAGGAAAGTATTCAAGGTCAACACTCACGCCAGCCATCAGTCTACTGACTCGAGGATATATGTGCTACTAAATTTAGAACAGCATAAAGCTTTAGAAAACAGTAATGCAGTTGATGTCACTTATCAAATTTGAATTTGGACATGCAGCCAGTCGGTTGACACATCAAAGGATTGTGGTAAGCCAACATAGCCCTTTAAACGGACAGTGAAAAGGTTAACATGTAGCCACTTTAGGTGTTATTTATGTCAAAACCAGTAACAGAAATTTGAGACAACATACAATTTGTTCTATTATAGCATGCAATCTTATTCATCACAGTTCTGACAGCCAACTGCAGCATCAATACAGGTAAAGCTGGCATAAACTTATATTGAAACATTAATCACAAAATCAATTGACAAGATAACTCACTGTAGCAACAAGGCAGCTAATTTGATGGCGTGAACCGCAACATCTGCATCTTTGTCCATAGTCATTCCAACCATTCGATCCTAAGCACAACAAAACAGACATTAGTATTCACATGAAGGAAATCATTTACAGTCGGCCGATATTAAGCAGATTTTAACTTGCCTTGAAACGCTTTGTGAACAAATCCAGTTGAGTGACAAAATCCTCTCCGCCATAAAGACATTCAAGAGATTGCAGAGCTTTAAGTCGTACATCGCCAATCTGGTTGCATTGAGGAACAAAACAGAATGAAGGAGTCTTAGTCAACTAAATATTAGTTAGTGTTATTCAAGTAAAGTAGAAACTGCCTTTTAAGACATCCCTTTGGACGACCAAGAAGTGTACGTAACAATAATTTATTATAGCTGATATAATTGAATAAGTAAGCCGTATCAGGAAACCAGAAATGCATGGCATTATAAGCGATAATTTGTCATAGAAGGTTAGGTATAAGCAGTTTCCACTCAACAATGTTGTTACGTAGTTATAGCATACCCTAACAAAAGCACCACTGATGAGTAGAGTTTCTAATCAAGGCAGTTTTAGTTTACGCAAAATTCTAACCCAAATCGATTAAAGATTGATTACCTAAAGGAAAATTTTTGCAAAGACATTTGTCTAAAACTTTAAATGCGCAGTGTGTTATAAACTGGAGAAAACAATTGATTAATTGAGGCATCGGACCAAGCTCTAGTACGTTTGTGATTTCTATAACTTTGTTGCTTGTTAGTGAATACACTTTATGAAACTGTACCTTGTCATGTAACGTCCATCCCGTATATTTTAGGTAATCTTGGTTCAGAAAGTAAGAGCTGGAAAGAGAAACAAACATGTAAGATAGTACAGTCAAACCTGTATTAGAGGTCACCTCTATAGAGCAGCCA